>BGPR01039210.1:0-14391 GCA_013235015.1 Araneus ventricosus
TGTTAAGTCGTTTCCTCTAAAACATGAAAAATTCTTGTTAATAAATGAGAAACTTCAATTTATTTCATTTTGTCTAATCTTTTATCATGAATAACTCAACAAAGTTACCAGTAATATATCTTCGGAAAATATTTCCTCGTAAGGAAAGCATTTGAAAAAGAACATGCAGTATTTATAGAAAAGGGCACGAAAGTAGGAAATTAAATTTTACATTATTCCACAGCACGGCGAAAAAACCATGAAACCCTCAATCATTTCTTCTTAATAGTGATTCTACGTAACCAAAATGTTGATTAAAACTTCTAGAAGGGTATCATTTTCTTCAAATATGAGCATGTATAATCAGTCTTCTGTTAAAAAAGGAATATATTGGGAAATAGTTGTATTTCTGTTTTTTAAAAATCTTAACATAAGAACAGTATTTCTGATTTCAATGTGCTTTTACAAAAAAAATAAAGGAGAACATTCGTGTCGACTAAGTAAG
Source organism: Araneus ventricosus (assembly GCA_013235015.1). NCBI lineage: Eukaryota > Metazoa > Arthropoda > Arachnida > Araneae > Araneidae > Araneus > Araneus ventricosus. The sequence goes on from BGPR01039210.1 coordinate 485, forward strand.
GGAATGAATATTTTTCACGGTTTATAATACATATAATTCATTATTGATTGACAATGTGTTCGATCTTAAAGAAACAGGGATGCTCAAGCATTTCTGATTAAAAGAAATCAGCCTTTGATCTTCAATTCGCGTTTCTGAGTTTATTCTATAATTTACCTCAATTTTCTTATTACCTTTCATTTCATTTGTTTTTCGAAATAAAATATGGAATTTTACCGATATTATTTATTTTTATATAAATGTTTTTTCATATCTGTTTTATAAGTGAATGATATTAAACCTGCGATAACTTATGGTATCCGTCTTTATCATTTCAATAGCATTCAATGCAGAAATTATTTTGCGAGGGAAAATAATATTGCAAGATCTTCTTTAGAAAGCAATCTTAACATTCACATATGAATCAATTGAAGAGATCTTCATCACTTCTAAACCAACTAAATAACTTTTTAAGCCTTAAGTTCTCTTTTATCATCAAAACAAATTCTTTAGATCTGCATCCACTTCTGTATCGTTATATTCCGCTGTAGAAGCAATGCTTTTCTTGTCTTTTAATTGCTGCAGAAAATTTCGAAATGGCATGAACATCGAGTTATTTTATAAAAAAAACTGAATAAGAAATTGACAAAAGCCTTCTCGCTAGAATGAAAATTGTTTGGCGATAATATAAAAATAGTTATACACCAATAATGAAGAAATCAGTCACAATTACATCAATGTTCAACGAATCGTCATTGAATAGTATATGAAGAATTAATGGACCATGTGAATAGAATAAGAAGTATTAATACAAAAAAGGCGTCTCGCATTTTAAATGACGATCGCAATTCGAAATAAATCTGTACAAAGAAGCCGATAATGAGAAAATGGGAATGTTTATTACAGGAGAAAACAGAGAGATCGGTTGCTAAAATATCAAGTTAATGTTTTAGAATTGTTTCCTTCCACTGGCAATATATGGCCAATAAAATAAATCATCCAGCATGTCACAAAATTTTCCCCGATAACAAAGGTTCACTGTTAAACCACAGAATAGTTGCTTTGGAAGAGCTTCTGAAAGAGCTGATACTTTCAGAGAAGGTTACATAGTCCAAAATTGTGACAACCTAAAGCTTTTGACTGTGAAGTAAAAATTCCAACCGCGTATGACGCAAGAGAGTAATGAAATACTAATCTGGGTCAAATGGGCTGTGCCTTGGTAGTCAGGAATGTGATATATAGGATTATCCACTCTGATGAAAAAATATTTGATGTCGATGAACCGTTGGCTAGAGTTACTATTGACTTCAGCTCCATAAAGACAACGAATTCATTGCAGAGAAGCTAAATGGCGGTATATCAATCATATTTTGGGTTGGTTTCGGTTAAAATGGTAAAACTAATTCCCCTCTAGGATAATTAGGAATTATGGCGTTACCAAAGTAAACTAAAGGCCTATTTGTTATCATTCATGAAAGGGTGGTAGGCTTAATTTGTCCTTTCAAAATAAAAAATGCATTACTACAAGAAAATAGAGCTCAGATACTGAACAGCACTCGAGGAAGGCTAGCAATTCAGTCAGGAACAAAGAGTCCAAAATCGGGACAATCCCATCTACCCCTAATTCGTGACGTGTGGTCTCTTTAGAACTACAGTTTTTCATGCATTATATGGATGGTTTGTTATGTTGAGTTTTATGAAAAAAGCCATTTTATGGAATACCAATACTGTAAGGCCGAGATATGCATATACATTGCAGTTAAATTTTCTAATTTAACTGCAATGTATAGTGCCTTACACCTTTTGGGTAGGCTGTGACAGCGCGGGAAAATAAGTTAAATTTTCTACAACTCAATTCTTTCGCTAACAAAACAAGCCCAGTGAATCAATGCTAATAACTGTGATTGAGGGTCTGCCTGGCAGAATTACATGTTGTCCGTTTCAGGCAACTATACTTCTTTTTTCTCTTTCCTACTGCCGAAATTGAACCAGACAACTTTTTATTACTTCTTTTAAAATTATTACAGATAATTGTTCGGGCATTTAACTTGTGCAAAAATGCAAAAATTCCAAACTATATTATATGGCTTATAAGTAAAGTGACTAGACGAGCCGGATTTTTCACTTTTTTCCCGGATTTGCCCGGAATATAATTAAATATCTTGGCATATTTCATTTTTATTTATCAGTAAATGGTTTATACTCAAAGAGTTAACTTGATTCATGATTTTAAAAAGTTAGCCTTTCTGAAGACTATTCCTTCCTAACTTTTACTATACCCTCTATTAATTATATGGCCCTCTAACATGGCCAATGCAAATGAATTAGCAGAGGCTTGGCAACATGATGATCGCGTCTTGGCTTTGGGATCGGAGTATAGTTGGTTGGAACTCAATTCCACCGAAATTCAAGCATGTTCTGGGCCTGGTTCATGCTAAATTTGCGTCGTAGGTCAGTTATCCTCATGTTGCTGTAACGTGGAAATTAGGCGAGTGCAGTGACGGCTGAGTAGTTGTCTTCGTCATCTGGCTACAGCTAAAATTTACGAAGTGCATCCCAAAACAACCCGTGTAGCTACAAAACGAGACGCTCATATAACACGGATGGATCAGTATAAGATAAGGATGAAAGTAATATGCATAATTTGTGATTCCTTATCTCCTTTTCCTTTCTAAAATATATTTTATTAGATAGCTATTTCATTGTTAATGAATTTCTTTACATTTTATTTAGTTACATTGGATTTTGTCCAATGACTCCCACCTGCCCAATTACTTGTATTTAATGAGCTGTTCATTAAAATCCAGTTTCAAAACTCGCATATAAAAAGACTATACGATTCTTTTAAGTTACGACAAACTGTAAAACTGATATGGAAACTACACTACCACAAAGAATGTGGTGATTTCAAAAAATCAGTTTAATTACAATTTCCTTTGTTTTATAGTCACATAATTAGAGAAAAGACTTATAAAAATACCGGCTCGTAAAAGAACAAGTACACCAGACACAGTTTACACGTAATTGTGTGATATGTTGGCTAAATACTAGGCACTAGTTAATATTTTGTTAATATTCCCATTTAATAAGCATAATATGTTTGATACGTTCAGTGATTTTGAATTTAAATACAATAGCATTCAATGCTTTAATAAATAAATGCGAAGATTTTAATTATTTAAGGGAAGTATCTGTCTGTGCATAGACATTTCCTTAAATATTTCAGGTGTGAAGACGAATACCGATGTTAATGGAAGCCATTTCAAACAAGGAATTAGACTAAACAGTTCTGCTCGTAATTAGAAGATCTGTCGAATTCCACAAGCCAATTCATTTCCTGTAGGTGTTAGCAGCTGCGTTTTCCATGAGTGACAGTAGTCATGTGTCGCACAGTTCACAGAACTCTGTCGGGAGGAAATCGAACATATTTCTGCGGAGAAGAGAATACGATACTCTATTCAAGGAGCGCCCCTTCTAGGGTATAGAATTTATCTATAAAAACAAGACAAAAAAGAGTTTCCATAACCGTCTTTAAGTTCGAGCGCCTTTAAGTGTCAAAATAAAAATACAAGTTATAACGTCTGTAACGTTTACGATCACAGAAAGGAAGTTGAAAGAAATCGGAATAACAAAATGGATGGATTTAATTTAATTAACAGTTCCGAGAATTGGAAAATAAATTAGTAGATGTGGAAAATAAAATAAAAATTAAAAGCAGAAAATAACCTTCAACTTTAAACTAAAGTTTAAGATTTTTTTCCCTTTCAGCATCTCTTCATCCCCGTCTAGCTTTCAATAGTTTAGAAACTTAATTCTCGCCATACATCTAGAAAATTTAGAGATTCTTTTAAACGAAAATCGGTAGTTTTAAAGGGACTTTTTATTTCCATGCTACAGAAAAAGAATGTTTCTTGTAAATTATAACTGTGCGACAAGAATCACCCAGAATAAATGCTAAATCATAAATCTATCTTTTTTTCATATGTGATATCGTCTTTAATTTTTAAACTTTTTATTGTATATTAAAACTATCGAAAAACATTAAGGTTTCTTCAAAATAGACTTAATTCAGATAAATATTTAAATGGAGAAGTTTATGTTTACGTTACTCACGTCAAGCGCATAGAGTCAATTTAATTTTAGAATCCAGTGCCCATCTTGCAGGACGAAAAGAGATGTATCAACATAACACAACCAATGATAAATTGTAGTCAGATGTTAGATGGCATCCACAGCTACATTTGTCAGGTGAGTGTGATAGCACCTGAAATTGTTCCGATTACCAGAATTGTTAGTTAATGTGTCTGAATTCTTTGTGAAAGGCAATATTGCTTTTAAAGGCAAAATTTTGTTTATATAATGTTTCAGGCAAATCTTGCTTACATCTTGTCATCACTTCTGGGCTATCCCACTGGGAATCACTTAAATTCAGAGGTATATGGTCTTCCTACAAATAGCAGGCAAACATATAGATCAAAATACTGCTTATTAAATCCTAAATTTAGTCTCATAAGAAAATTACTTATATATTCAAAGACAACACTAGTTAACGGTAGGGAAAAGTGGCATTATGTATTATTATTCTAACCAGTTATATAGTCCTAAATAATACGATTCTAACATGTTTAAAAATACTAGGATACATTTGAACAGAATTTAGGTTATATTACTAATATTCGACATTATGTATAAAAAAAACTCTTTATTTAAACTAAACAGAAAAAAAGCTGTGCTTCATAAGATTCAACCTAAGGAGTATAGAAACCCATATGGTGTCATCCAACGTTAAAGAGGTCATTTGCAGCGCTCTGTGTGCTGCCAACTTGAGTTGCATTTGAACTGGTATAGGAAGTCAAAATCAATGCTTGCTCTCCGTATCAACTGACGGCACGTAAAACGAAAGTCAAGTTAATGTTGATTTGTCAAATCTTTTACGATGAGAGAAAAAGAGGTGCTGTGTGGTGCGCGTCGTTATGGGAGCCATTTTGCAGAGTGCTGACGATCAACGCCGGTTTTTCTTCGGCCGGTTTCCTGTCAATAAATAAATATGTGAGACTTTCCTTTACTTGCATCTAAATTAGTAGAAGCAAGAAAAATTTCAAACAACAATCTTCGCGGAAAGAAAGTCACTTACTTACATAATCTGTACAAAAACACAGTGCACGTATTAAAGAAAATAGAATCAAACAAAATTTTTACTAGGGTTCTTCGATAAATCCGCTCAAAAAAGTAAGGAAGCAAAACTTTTTCAGAATATTTATTTTTCAGCAGAGTCTCCTTTAAGTCCAACGATGTTCCAGTTTTTTTTTATTTCGTCCATGTAGTACGATTTGCCCAACACTTCAAAGTAGGCAGTTGATTCGACAATCAGCTCAGCGTTCGAAGAAGATTTCTTTCCTGCGGCCATTTTTCCATGTTTGGGAAGAAGTAATAATCCGAAGGTTGCAGATCTGGAGAATAGGGGAAATGCTGAAGAAAATTTGATAGCGTATATCATGTAGTATTTAGCTCGCAACTGAAGAAGTGTGAGCTAGTGCATTATTGTGGAGAAAAAGAATCTTCTTTTTAGATAGGTGAGGTCGTTTTTCCTTTATTTCATTTTTAAATGATGCAGAAAAGAAGCATAATACTGTCAGGTAATTGTTTTGCCCTTTTCAAAAAAAGTCTAAAAAAATTATAACACGAATATACCAGAAAATTGTGGCCATAATCTTTCGAGCTGAAAAAAACTGTTTTCACATTTTGGTGGTCAAAATGCTGATTGTGATGAATGCAAATTTCATCCACAGTTACAAAAACATGCAAGGATTAATCTGAATTCCATTGAAACACCTTTAAACTTTTCTGGCAACACTTCTTTAATCCAGGGTGAAGAATCGTGGCATCCATCTTGAGGAGAGTATTCTCATGTGTAAAATGTTGGTGTAAAATATTACGTGCTTGTTCATTTGAGATGCTTAGCAACTTCAAGCATCTTTACTTTTCTGTCATCAATCACTAGATCACGGATTTTTTCAATATCTTGAGTAGTAACCTCAAATGGGCATCCTGACGTTTAGTGTCATATGTGCTCATATGGCGGCTTCGAAAGCTGTTCTAATCGAAGGTGCAGAGTCAACATAATGTTTGTCAACCTCGTTTTCTTGAGCCGTTTTCCCTTTCAGAACTGAATGTTTCACAAATACACAAAATTCTTTCTCATCCAACTTTCAGTAATCACCGTACTTTATCGATTCAATTAAGCGTTTTGCACTGCCTACTTGACATATCTGAATGAAACTTTGTGTGATGCCTTTCAAGAGAAACCGGTAACTAAAAATAAACTCGATACAGTCAAAGATTGCCATCTCTTAGACTTTGCACGGACTTATCGAACAACTCTCGTATTCGCGATCAAATTCTTCAGCATAGATAGTTTGTATTTGTTACATCGTTAGGACGTTATACAGCTTTGGTTTAAGTGGGTGAAAGATTGTTGAATCTACCTATCTCAAAGTTGAAAAACAAATTTGTCAGCAAATCTTGAAAACTTGTCTATTTTTTTAAAAATTATTTCATATAATGGTTTTACAACATACGGTGAAGAAAATCAATGTTCTTACAAACTATGAAATATAGTAAACACTATATCCAAATTAAATTAGCAATTTTAAGCAAGAGTAACATTTTTTTCTCATAATATATTTTGCAATAATATTCAACTATATTATTGTTATTCATTGATCATAAGATCTCCTTTTAAATGCATTTTCTTTTCAATACATTCAATAAGGTTGAATTCAAAGAATAAATGTACAACTTCAACAATTTTGCTGGGCTTGCCTATTCTAATAGTCACAAAATGTATCATTTTTGGTTGTAGAAGAAAAATTTGAAGAGAGAATTCGTATTTTTTATAACTTTATACTAATAAATTCCAAATATGTGTAAATTAAAGCAAAGAGTTATGTGAATTCTCCAAATATGTTTTATCTCTTTAATTTGTTTGATCTGTGTTTCATTTTATTGAATGAAAGAAACAGTAAAAAAATTTATTTAATTCGATATACGCTGAATATATAAAATGCTTTGAATGCCTCCAAATTTTATTTTATAGTTGTTAGCGTTAAATGCCCATTTATATTTTTCTAAGTGAGGAAGAATCGATACCCATTTGTAAAGAAGAGCTTATAATTACTAAATTCGGCTTCTAACAAAAAAAGAAAATGCCTTCCTGAAATAAACTGGTCCACATTCATTTTACATGCAAATAAAGAGTAGAAAAATCTCGCAAACCTCCTAAAAGCGTACATTTGATCAATTAGTTTTATAAGTAATTCTACTTGAGAGAAAGACCAGATAAGAACCTATAACTTCTACTCAGGTCATGCTTTGATATCAAACCACTGATTCGGAAAATTAGTTTTTCCAGTGACATAACGTTTCAAACCTCAAGTCTATGACAAATAAAATTTGTCACAGAGATGTTTCACTAAACGTGATGTGTGTTTCCTTTTGAAGGAAAAAAACGATATTCAAAGACTGATCATTGTAAATATACGTAGGTTTGCTCAAGAATTTCTAAAGCAGTACATTTTACAGGTTTTCCCCAAATCTACTGAATCAATGAATGTTTAATGATGATTCCAAAACAAAGATTTGCAGCGACATATTTCATTGAAGTGGAAGAGAATAACCAAATTCAGAAGAATGACCATCGGCTGAATAAAACAACATAAGAGTTAATCTACATAAATTAGAATACAATTTTGATAATCACAGAACAGTTTTGTTGCAAATACTCGTCCCAAATAGAATGGCATAGGTTGTGTTTGTTGTTACTAATCCCTCTCTGTCTAGCGGCAGCTAGACACCATCCATGAGCCCACTCACCCTCAAGAAATCGAGAGCAAGCAAAGGATCCGTCTCGAAAGTCTCCCTAGATAGGCGAAGACAAGAGAGGATGTGCTCTGGGGACGCACTCGCTACTCCACACTTTGCGCAGACCGGAAAAACTTTGTTACCGTGGCTGAAGGAGCAACTCCTCAGGTGACCGCTGACAAATCTGGACAGCGCCGTATGGCATATGTAGAATTGGATAGTTGATGACCTATCCGAATTCATTTGATATTGGAAACAAATCACAAAAATCTTTTCCACAGAGCTCAGGAGCATTGAAACTGATTCAAGCGATAGCGGGGAAGATCGGTTCGTCTACATAATCTACAATTTAGTTGATGAAAGCATATGAGACAACAAAATAGACAAACGCAACATGATATCAGCTAGTCAGGGCACGGATGGTACCTATCAGAAATTTTATTCCTGCCATAAAAAAAGCATTTTTTTTCTAACCTATGAAATCAAAAAATGATTAGCTACAGTTCCATTTTCTCATTTTTTAAACATTTTTTCCCTCTTATCTCTCAGCTTTCAACCCCTTGGCAGTTCAGTTTTCGCTTCTATCTAATCAGATGACATGTTTTGTATGGGGAACGTGTTGTCGTTTTGATTCAACGAAAAGTCCATCGAGCACTTGAGATGTTTATAGATTAAACGCAATTTTTGCATCGAATTATACCATCACTGAATGAATTTTAGTTTATAAGTTTAAAGATATGATAATTCAATGCACGGGCATTGCTCGATAAATCTGTTAAGTGGCTAAAAGACAAGAAGTTATGAATGATGATTTCCGGAGTGTGGTTTCATTCAAATTTACTTATAAATAATTACAACAAGAAAATAATATATGACCTAAAACGATTTTTCCAGACTGTAGTCGATTTCAAAATATATGCATTTGATTTTAAAATGTACAGAGCTTAGCACTCAATCGAAACTCGGATGATGGACTTATAAATCATAGTCTTATGCGTTACTAATCAGAAGAGTATCGCTAAAATAGTGAGACTTTAAATTAAAGACATATATAACTACCCCCAAACCATTTTCCAGACTCACAAAACCGGTTGAAGCTTGTTGAAGAGGATTTGAGAATCCATCTGTAGCAGCAGAAACAATTATTCAAACACATTATGCGACTGAAAGATTGAAAATATAATATAGGATTCTAATGGGCCAAGAAAATGCAAACTATTTATTTTTAAATTGAGAAGGTTTATTAAAAAGAAATTACTTCCTTATGTTTTTATTGACATTTTTTTATGAATTTTTCTATCTGAGAACAAAAAGTATGTTAAAATATGTTTTACATAATCATACAAAAGATTTGGTTGAAAAAAAGTTTATTTTGGGAAGGAAAATATATTTTGCACTAAAATCCTGCGTTTCATCAAGTAATAAGTGAGCACATTTAATCAAATGGATGACATTCAGATGTTTGTTTTTGACTGAACTCAAATACGAATTTTCAAGTGAATAGTGTGATTTTCAAATCTGGATAAACAAAGTAGATCTTTAAGTTACATAAAGCATGACACATTAGTAACTATCATGTTTTATTAAATAAATGGAGAGTTTTATTTAATCCTAAAAAGTTATTTTAAACTCGTCATGACAAAAAATTCGTAGAAGCATACCATCGCTTGAACTTGAAGATAATTTACACAAAGGCATCCTTTAAAATTCACTGTTCCTATTTCCTAAATAAAAGCCCTTTCATTTTTGAATTGTAAACTGTTTGTCTTCCAGTATCTCATTGATCGATAAACAGTATTTTAACCTCATTCAAGCATCTCCTTATCAAACGATGCTTTGGATTTCTGTGAGAAAGATTAGAGGGATTTCCTTCTATGCGGGTCTTATTAAGGTCAAGTACCAAAGCAATGTTTCAGAGCATTTAAATCTTTTTCTTACTGAGACGGAACTCCCTTGCATTTCTCGCATAGTTAGTCTGCTTAATCCTAAGACATTTATTGGAAATCCAGGGCAGAAAATCCGATTGAATTTATGCATAAATTCACTAGAAACAAATTCACATAATTAGCTTTTTAATTGTTCAATAACATTATCTTTCTACTCTTTTATTATGTTTATGTGTTTGTTGTGAATCGAAATATAAAGGGAATCGAGATTTTATGATTTGTTATATATTTCGAGGATTTATCCAATTTGATTTTGGATGCGTATTAATTAACAAAAGTTGTTTTAATAAACCATGCAATCAACAATTAAGCTTTCCTTTGAAGCTTTATAGCTCACTTTGAACGCTTGCTGTGGCTGCTGAGTTTGTAAAACCGATTATCATCTTGGAATTCAAATCAGAGAATGTAGCAAGGTTCATAGTAATTTACCCACAATACTAAACAGTAGAATTTTCAGCTTATGTAAAAAGAAGCCAGTAATTTGTAGCTGTAGCTTGTAGGCTATTTTATTAGATAAATATATACTCAAAAAATCCTTTACATCCAGACAAAGTAAAAGAAAACAGAAAATTTCCCAAGAATATCTTGTAAATATCAAAAATATGAAAATTGTATTCATCTTTGACCTAAAAAAGTTATAATTTTGTTTTGCGTGATGTAATTGAGCTTGAACATCATTTAAAATGGTGAAGCTCGAGCTCGATTTTATCTAATGTAAATTTCATAGTAAATACCTAGACTTTTGAAAGCCTCGTGAATCTCTCTGTTCTATCTATTTATTTATAGAAGATAAATAAAAAACACGGTTAAAGAATTAAGCTTATGCAGCAAATATCTCTAGATAACGTTGTGAATAGGAACAGGCAAGTTCTCCAAAACCAAATTAAGCTACATAACACGACACCGGAAAACATAGCTTACCGTCGTTATAAGAAAAGAGAGTTTTTGTTGCGTGGCATTTGACTATTTTATAAAAATCACATAAGCTAATTTTCTACGCACAGTAGGGAAGAACACAAACACATGGGCTAGATTCGGAAACACCGTCCGAAAAAAGAAACAAAAAGACTCAGAGATTATGTAAAAGAATAAATAATATTAAAAATTTTCTAGACTGAACACATAACGTAGCAGTATTTGTACACGTCGGTATAGTTTCATAACAGGAACTCAATTTTTGAATATTTAACTAACATCTCAGACATCAGTCATGCATTGGTTGCCGAAAGGTTTCGAAAATACTAGTCGATGACGATGGCTATTCTTGCGAGAACTTTCATTTTAGAGACAATGGGTGTTTAGTACATCATACTTTTAGGTACTTTCGGGATGCCAAGTACGCCAAACATTAAACTGATATGCTACTGTAACAGAGGCAGTGGAATTTCTTTCTGGATTATTGGCTATTTTAACCAACATTTTCTCTTATATCTTGGGAATTCAAATTCATCTTCATCACAGTTCCCTTCTGTTGTTTTTACTGATTCTGAATTTTTTATAATTTCAAAAGTTTTGATATACATGCGTAAGAATTTGCTGCTGAGAAATACAGGGTGAGCACAAAGTCTTGCCCTGATTATAAAAAATTATTGTGTGAAAACTGTTATAATTAGACATATGCTTGTATGGATACATTGCAAGTATTGTTATAAAGTTTTTAGTAAGACCACGTACTTTAGTAGATTTCAATGCGTCCCCCCTTGGTAGCTCGGAGAATATCAAAGCGGTATTCTAGCTCTCGCCAAGTGTTCTTTAACATGTCGTTTATAACGACGCACACAGCATCTGTTATCCTAGCCCTCAGTTCTTCAACGTCAGCAACAGGTGTGGAAAAGACTCTGTCCTTGATATAGCCCCAAAATTATAACACGTGATCAAAGTGAAAGGAATATTGGCTATTTTTAATAAATTACGTAAGCGTTTTAGGGAAAAAGTCTAGCGCCAAGGATACACGTCATGATTTTCGGTAGGCACGTGAAAGCGATTAAAATATTCTTTTAATAATAAATATGCCAAAACGAGAGATTTAATATGCCTCCAGCGCGGGAAATAAAACGAAACTGAAGTTTAAGAAAGGTGATTTTGGAATACATTAAGACTTTAAAATATATAATATTAGAATTTAAAGTAAAATTAAGTGAGATTATTATATATATAATATTTAATTCCGCGTACACAATTAAGTCCGCAAGTACTACCTCGTATAAAAATTTTAACAGTTTTTGTGCAATAGAACAAAATATTTTATTGCACAAAAAACTATTAAAAGTGAACCATTCAATGTGGGAAATCAAAATGTGGATGTACCAAATGTATGTACATCTCTTTGGTACATCACACGGTACATTCGTTGAGCAATTCTTTCACTACTATCAGGTGTCCATACATGAAGTCCATGCCTAACATTTCAGCGATGCGTGTTCTACTCTTAGTAGAAAGGTGCAGCTCGTAGAAAAAAACTCATCCAACCATTTTAAACATCTTCGGGGTTTTTTTGTTGTTGTTAGTTGGACTTTTATGGTTTAAGAACCAAGTTTGCATTTACTGCGCAAAATATGCGATTGAATCTAAAAACACCAAAATGCAATGAATAAAAATAAAAGTTTTCTCCGATTTTCTTCCAAATATGAATGCGCTTTTTCCTATTTCGTTTCAAAATTTGAAAATGTAGTTCATATGAATACAATAAGTGCATTTCTGCGCACAGCCGAAATGTTAAAACTGGTTAATCTCTAAGGCTTTAAGTTTCAACTTAACAGAATGTTCAGAAAATATCTTACCAAATTGTAAGAAGGTAAAAGGACTTAGTTGCTTAGTTAAAAGCACTTATACATTTAAGGATAGCTTTACTTCTCGATCCCAATAGTATTAACTGATAAAATTCTATTCGAAACATTTTGAATCGTATACTCACATTCCTTTTAGTCGCCTTTTTTGTTTCTGTTATAGTTATAAATTGTAAGGAAAAATAAAAACTAACGCAACATAGATAATTTATACAAAAAGCTCAATTCTCGAAACTCTCCTATCATTTTATTTTCAAACTAAATATTTTAAAGGGTTTTATTTTAAAATATAAACATGTTGTATTTTTTAATCTTTGAAGTCTCTAGACTCAACAAAAGGCGTGTGCCCTTTTTTACGTCATTTGATCTATTTTTTTTATTTAACACTTGTCGTCTCTCTTTTCCCCAATGAAATTCTTTCATATATTTTATTATTAATTCAGATATCTTTTTTCCTTACCTTTAATCAAAATTTTCCAGCGGAATTATAAAACATTATTGTGCTTTCAATTGAAATATGTATTTGATTTTTTTTAAAAAAAATATCATTATTTATTCCCTTGGAGTATCTAAAATAAAAGCTCCTTTTCATTTTAATTTATTCTCTTTCACAAACAGCAAGTTAAAATAGAAACTTGGAAGATTTTTTGACATCACAAACGAAAGAGTAAAGAAGCCGTCGTTCTAAAACTGTTAATTGTTGGGAAAATACTCGAAATTAAAACTAAAATTATCTCAATCTCGGGAAAAAATAATTACTGCTCTATCGATAGAAAGAAAGAAAAAACTAGAAAATATGCCTTGTAAAGTTTTCCGATAATAGCTGCATTTTTTTCCGTTTCGTGGATGTATTTCATTTCAATAAAATTCGAAGCTTTCTTCTCGCTATTAATGAATTCCACCACTGGATTTTGCAAAAGAGTAATTAAAACTCGACTCTAATGCTCGGGATGTCTCAGTGGAAGAACAAAAGAATTTTTTTATTCTTTAATTAGTACCACAATAGACCAATCAAAGAAGAACTCGAATAAAAATAAACTGTGAAATGAAACAAATCTTTCCGTCGTAAGAGAGATTAGTGAACTTTTAAAAGAAAATATTAGAAGCTTGTCTTTAAATGAATATTTAAGTCTTTGATACTTTGATACAGTTTAATTAAGCGCTGTAAATCTAAAAGACACACACGCAAAGTAGACAGCAATGAAACGAAGTGAATGGCAATAAATGTGCTACGAATAACAGTAAATGCGAGCAATCGATAAGATCTCTATGCATGTCACATGCAGGTAATGAAAGAATTCTATTGAAATTATGCTTAACGGTTTTAATTTTCTTA
>BGPR01039211.1:0-11437 GCA_013235015.1 Araneus ventricosus
CACTGATTGCTGGTGCATGACTGGTTCTGGACAGACCGGTTTTGTGCCAGGTGGTAAAACCTGATTATGTTAAAGTCCATGCCATTCATCTGTAACTCTAATGGGACAATTCTTGTATTCTGGATGGATGGACATAATTCAAAATTGTGTTTTTCAGGACTCAGGTCAAGTGATTCTCGATCGGGTTCAGTTGCATTTTATTGTATTCATGCAGAGAGTAACCAGTTGGGTGGATCTCGCAGGCTTTCTCAGTACTAAGCATCTGGAGGTGGAGTTCATCAAAGTCAGGCTGGATTTTTTTTTTTGGCGGTGCAATACCTCATCTCTACATGCTTCCATTGTGCGCAGTGGACAAACAGGCCTGAATCAAGTATCTGTTTGCCGTTTCAAGAAAAGTATTGCTGGTGGTTGCGATGCGTCTGGACGATATGATGGATATAAATTGATTCTCAACTTTGGATTAGATTTAAAGAAGAATAGATTTAACAATTGCAGGCGTAAAGTTGCTGAAATAAATGGAAGATCGGTTTTGAGATTCATTGTAAAAAAAAATTATTTGATTTGTGAACAAAACATGTTCGTATTGTGAATAAAAATTCTAACAATAACAGATTCACTATAGTGCTGGATTAAAAGAGTTGTTAATGTCAATTTAGACGCCTTACCACTATTGGATGTAGCTAAGTTTCTGGACCATTCAAACTGATAAAAGACTAACAATTTTATCCATATATTAGTTTTTTGAGTTGAGCATTCAGATGACCGCGGTCATACGATAGACAGACTTTTGACAGTTTAACTGTCGAAATTTGGTAGACACCAAAATTATGTTTGAACATACCAAATTTTCATCAGCTCTATGTTTCAGAGTTATCGATGTTTCTGAACAGACACAGGCAAGATACTGACATGATTCCAAGATTTGTGTTTCCAGGATTCTGTTGGAGATTTAAGTCAAAATCAGGTTCAGAATTTTTTTACATTGTGTTACAATACTTTCTCTTGGTATACTTCGTATACAAGAAAGTAAAAAGGGAGTTTGCACTGTTTTTACTTTCTCGTATACGAAGTATACAAAGAGAAAGTATTGTAATCGTCAAAAAATTTGAACTCGAGATTTTGACGAATCTCCACTTAGAAAGTATACGAGAAAGTTTAGGGGAGACCACTCCCGCTGGTTTCACTACCTATCAGGTAATTATTATGCAGTTAGATTGAATTGTAAGCTGTCAGTTAAGTATAGATGTTACAGCGTACTCAATAAGATAATTCAAAATTCACATTTGCAGACAAGTCTTTTAAACAGGAAACATTCTATCTTGAAGACTAATAGTTATTCCATGCATGCATTATAAGACTGAATCCTTGCGCTTGTGAGTTTTAGAAGACACTATTCGTGGCATTAAGAACAAGAAAAGGATGTGACTGAATGGCACAATGGAAATACGAGGAGTCAGCAGCTTTGATATTCATAATACAATGCGATGATAAAGTTGTTTTGCCTTGAAATAGACTGGAAGGTTTTAACCCTCTGAGCCCTATCCTGCCCGTCCGACAGAAGCCAGACTCAGGAGGTTTAGGGCGCCTGGGTGAAATTTTTAGGGAAAATATAGTTCCTTTCTTTGTTGACAATTGATAGGACAACCATAGGTGTCGACCTCCTGGAATTTCTGTAAAGAACGTGACGATTCCATTCTGTTTCTGTGAGTGAAAATTTACTTCAGATCTAAAGGCAATGGAATTCTCACTCTAGCCGGGTTTAGAGAGTTAAATTAGCATGTAAAACAGGTAGGGAGAAATACAAGCATCATTCCAAACGATAAAGAATTTAAGGGTACATATGACTGTTAAACCTTGAAAATTTTCGATTTTATGAAAAAGATATATATTATTTCCCTGTCTTTTCTGAACAATATAAAACAATCCGCATTAAACAATTCCTATAATTATGAAAGTTATGCAGTAAAATGTATCAGCTCTTCAAAGTAAACACTGAATATGGGCATATCTTTAAAGCGCTATATCTCAAAATGTGTTTCTTTGTTATTGCGCGCACGATATCTCAAGAACTATTGAATATTTTTACATAAAATTTATTACGAATGTGTATTTTGCTAAGTTCTACAGATTGAACCACAGTTTGGCACATATTTCTCCAAAGAAGTTTTTTTGGAGGGTTTCAAAAAGTTGACATTTTAAGGTATCCGACCGGTTTAAAATCGTCGTTTTTGATGAAATTATAAAAAACTTTTTATGACTTAATTTTGTAGCCTGTTTAATCAGCTTTCTAAAACTGTCTCACTTTTTACTCTACGTGAATTACAAATGGAGTTACAGCTGTTTTATTACCGAACTGTAAGTATTATTTTATGTTGCATGAAAACTTTAAATGTGTTTTCTGAGAAATGATATTTTTGAGGAAAACTGTCGACCGTAACAATGATTTCTCAAAAAGTTATTCAAGTATTGATATGAAATTTTCTGAGATTGTTTTCTGTAATATGCTTGATGTTCTCCTCTAAAAACTAAGGTCAATTTTAAAATGAAGTATTATTTTTAAGTGCTAAAATATAAACGAAAAGCATTTTTTATGATAAATTACCAGTTTAGTAATTATGTTCAGCTATATCTCAAAACTGTTTTGAAGTACAAGAAATTTTTTAGAGCATAACACAGATAACTGTCATAAAAATGTACTCCTACAAGGATTTATGTATATTTAGAATATGATTTTGCCTATGGCTGTTAGCGTAAGGCAAATATTTTAGTCATTTTTCTTCAAATTTCTCAGTTTTTTTTAAAAAAATATTATTTTGAATGCCTAATTTTACAATATTTTCGTAGTTTTAAAACATATGCAATTGAAAAATAACATTAAAATATATATATATATAAGTTATTTTTCAAAAAAATGCCTCCGGACACAGTCGGATACCTTAAGTATTTTTAACATTTCTATTTTAAATTGGTATATAAAATAGAAAATAAATTTAAATGTTTATTAATTGAGGTTCAGTTTCTTAAACAGACTGTTTGGATTACATATATACCTAAAACATTGTGTTTTGATAAATATTTTATCCGTAATCATGCGCACAAGTTGACTATCTCATTTCTTCTCCAAAAATTATACCCATATTTATTACTCTCTCAAATAAATACAAACCAATATGAAGGTTTGAAAATGCGTGTACTATAAGAGAAATGACATATATTTTTCCAGAAAAAAAGTGATTTTGTGAATTGCATTGTTTCGGAGATGTAATGTTTCGAATTTGACAGTTTTCCAACATTTTTCCGAGGTTCAAGAGTCGTATGTCTCCTTAACTATAACTAATGGCTCCAATGAGAAGTTACTGAAACTGCGCATAAAGTTCATTAATAAGCAAAAGTGACAAGAAACTGAAATCGAATTGATCATAATATGAAATTTTAAATGATTAGGCTTAGAGCTTAATAAGGTCATAAACACATAAATGTGCATTAATATCAATGTTTTGAGGCGTGTTTTACCATGTTTAACATTTTTTCATTATAGGAACATCAATCAGCTTAAACTTTTTCTCAAATATTTCTAAAATAGAGAAATGAAACAGTATATTCGGTTTGTGTGGTAAGTGTTCCGTTTCTATCAATCCTTGTAATATCTTGCGATACTACGCATTATTGAAAATAAAAAAGACACAAACTATATTGCTTGCACTTAGCCACAGTAGTTTTAATCATACTTTCTTTTTGTTCATGTTGAAAGCATAGTTCTTTGTTACTTACTTTTATTAAAATTATATTTTTTTATAAGGGAAGAATTTTTCTTAAGAAATTTTGTATGTAAATCGAATTGAGTGAATTCAGTGCTAAAATGTTCTACTTTAATTTTAGAAACACTTAAAATTTAGTGTTTAGAATTTTTGTAAATATTGCTTTTTAAAAGATAAAAACATGATGACACAGTAAATTGTCTATTTATTGTTAACAATCGCAATGTGAACTGTCATAATGAATTTCATTGGTGTTTTAGTATTTATTAGTGTATATTTTAATATGTGTTTATCGCTTTCAACCTCATTTAACAGTGACACTATCAAATCTAACCCAGATAGCAATTTTAGTTTACAGCAAGCTTGCAACAAATTTGACATGACAAGAGTGCAAGCTTGAAACAAGTTTGACATGACAAGAGTGCAAGCTTGAAACAAGTTTGACATGACAAGAGTGCAAGTTTGTAACAAGTTAACGCAAGCTTCGAAGTCACCATGGGACGAACTTGCAGCAAGCTTGCCGCGTCAAACTCATTCCAAATTATAGCAAAAACTGAGTACGAACACAACCCGGATTAGAACTCCGGCTCAGAAGCTGACGCTCTAACCACTGGGCCAGTTAAAATCTGAGAGGAGAAGATAGATTTCGCTAATACATCGTTCCATTCGATTCGTATACGATTTATTTTAAACTGTTTTCTTGATTTCATTAATTTTTTGAGTTGAGAATATGATTTGAAGTCAAAGAGAGAGCGATTTTCGCTAATAACTACGTCTTGCTAGTAGAATAAATTATGAAATTAGAGTTCAAAAGTAATTACTTTAAAATGGGACAAAATGTGCAAGTTTATTTTTCAACAAACATTGACTGTTTTTTCGGTTTAATTTTGTTTATAAACGCTAAAATTTCAACATTCAGAAAAGGACGATGTTGTTTTCTTTAAATTGCGAGTGCTATATTTAGTAAAAAGATGGAAAATGTTTCAAAATTGTTTTATAAAAAAGTTAGTTTTTTAACAAATTATAATTGATTTATTGAATTAATAAAAAGAAGGACGATCTAGGAGAAGCTATTAAAAGATCGGATGTGTTTTTAAAACAGAGACAAAGATAATTATCTCTTTGTGCTATCTTTGCAGCAAGCTTGTAATGCAAGGAGGTTGCGCTATTTGTCACGGCGAACTTGTGGCAAACGCGTTTTGCAAGCGAGGGTGGCGCTAGTTGTCACGGTGAACTTGCCACAAGTTCGCTTCAAGTTTGACGCGTTAAATTTGCTATGACAAGGTAATATCAAATCAAAATCAAATTTGCTGCAAACTTACGTGCTATCTTTGAACGTCTTTCTAAATAATTTATTTCGTTTAGCTTTGCTTTTTCTCTTGTTTTGTTTATCCATTTTCTCCGAAAATATATTTTGGCTCATCAGCAGTTAGAATAAAAAATTACCGAAATAAAATTCTAAGATAAAATTTTATAATCCTTAAACATATGAGATTTTAATTCCATGCCTAAATAATTAAAACTTGTTCGGAATATCTTCCGCAGTATGCATTAAGATTAAATTATATGCTTAAATTAAAGTACAATAAGCTTACTACTCTACATTTCAATATTGTCGTTTTATTCTTAAGTTTAGTCACCAAATGAATTAAATTTATTTTGGAAGTAAATTTCTTTAATTTCCATTAGAAGATATGTGGAATTCTAATTTTTCTTTCTATTAGTCTTTTTCATTAGAATTCAGTATTTAAACTCACGTATATAGGAATTTTCAACAATTCTTTTCTTAAAAATGAAGAATAATTAAAAGAAAAAAGTTGTTATTCTTCATGAAAAATAAAAGAATTGTAATTAATTGAATCTTATTCAAAAAATTGTACTTCTGATTTTCTGAGAATATTCATAATGAAATCAGCATGAATGAAAGATATTCGAGATATTTACATGAAAAGCCATAGAAAAACTATATTTTTCAGATAAGAATATGGCGGCATTTACAAAAGAAAACTACACTGTTAATATGTTTTAAACAAATTTAAATGTATCTGAAAAGGCATTAACATTTATATTTAGTTTTTAATGTTGTAGAATTCCCTACCAACTTTTCTCAATTAATGGATGCATGTAGTAATGAAAAGAAAAACATATAATTGAGACAAAAATGTGAATTTCGAAATTAAAAGTTCATAATCTGGAAAAAGTTAATTGAAAAAGGGTAAAAGGGAATCTGTTAGAAAAGAAATTTTCTCTGGTGGGATCTGATGTCTGGATTTGAGAAATACGCTTTCAGCTAATGCTATAAATATTGATAAAAACCCATAGTTTCACTTCTTGTTTGCCTTTTTGATTGAAAACGAAGTATAAAAATAAATTAATTTATAATGAGAAAGCAACTGTTTGCGTTAAAATATTTTACTGACAAAATGTTATTATGGAAAAAAACATTTAATAGCAAAAATAGTATTTTGAAATTCCATTAAAATATTTGAATTTTTTCAATTCTGTGATTGTTTTCAGTAATAGAATTATAGTGTAAAAGATTTCCACATCTTTTTGCTGCTATTATTTATTCTTTTTCGCGATAACATTTCGATTTATATTTTATTCCCATGAGATTTTTCCAATTTGAGTAATAAAAAGAAATGAATGGCCTTTAAACTACTAATTATGCTAGAGGTAAAATAACATGAATATCAGATGTAAAATTACTTTATATATTTATATTTATAAATATATTATATATATTTATCTATAACCCAAGAAGATATGCTATTCTTTAAAAGAATAAAAGTTAGAATTCTATACTATTCATTCCCAAGAGAATTCGAAGTTGGATGACATAACATTGGAAGACTGAATGTTAGACTCGTATTAGACGTGAAATTTAACTCTTTACCGACGACGTAAGGTTCTGCTTGTGTTTTTCACATGGAATTTAGCCTTTTATAAATATAGCTGGATCCTCTACTTACTTGTGAAATATCTCCACCATTGGTACAAATCATAGCGTTCGTTTTCGAATTCCTGCTTATCATCAAATCTAGCCGAACATTCGAGACCGGCTTTCTTAGTAGCTAAATGAAATTTACTTTAGCGCCCGAGACCGCCCAAACCGTCATTATAGGGTTAAAATATCGAAGTTTGCACATTAAAAAACTTCTAGGCCATTGACAAATGGTCTGAATTGATAACAGAAAAATTCCAAAAGTATGCTGAATAATGATTTTACCTTTCTTTTCACTTAAGGTGTTTCCTTTCGTTTCTTGATCATAGCATTTAAATATTTCATTTTCTGGAAAAATAATATACATATAATTCCTTTAAATGTAATGTTTAATAATTTAAATTTTAATATACTTCTTTAAATATGTAAAGGATTTTTTTTGGAAATATCGCGCGATCTCTTTTTAAAAAATTAAGAAAATTTCGATTGGGAAACTTTATAAATTATAGACTAATTGAATATCGCTTCACAAGAATATGTTAGATACCTTCACTGGTATATCAAAAAGACGATGTCAAATTTACATAAATATTTTATGGTACTTTTCCGTTAACCTGGCGCAAATGTCGCCAATTGCGAGCCAAGTCGGCGGGCGAAAATGTCGCCAAAATTTGGCGGAATTCTACAATATTTGGCGATTTTTCGCTTGCGCCCGTCTAAAATGATGTCGCCAATTATGAACCAAACGCGAGCCAAGTCGCCGGACGCAAATTTCGCCAATTGCGAGCCAAGTCGGCGGGCGCAAATGTCGCCAAAATTTGGCGGAATTCTACATTATTTGGCGATTTTTCGCTTGCGCCTGGCTAACGGAAAAGTACCTATTTTATTCATCCCAATGCTTCATCTGCTCTCAAATTGCTGTATGTGATATGCGATTGTTGTATGTTGTCAGAAAATGCAGTATCGTTACTGGTTCCAATTGTTATTACAGCTTGATTGTCATTTTGATTAAACAGTGACGATAAGATAACTATGAAACACAGTAGAACACCGCTAATCCGAACTAATTGGGACCGGTGCCTGTTCGGATTACAAAAAATTCGGATTACCCGAAATTCCGATAAAAATAGAAAAGGAAATAGATGTGTGCTAAAAAAATGTAAGTTATAAGTACTCAGTACTAATATCTCTTGAATTCATTTATTCAAAAACAATAGAAAGAGAATATGTCTCCCCTTTTCATTAGAATAATGGACGTGCTCCTGTATATAAAAGACCTTATCTTACGGCGAACTTAAAATTATGTATGCTGAAAAAGTACTTTTTTGTTTTTAGTATGTATATTTAAATCTTTTGAGGTAATCTTTTCAGTTACATTTAATTTTCGAAAATAAAATCAGTTCGGATTAACCGGAATTTCGGATTAGCGGGGTTCGGATTAACCGGAATTTCGGATTAGCGGGATTCCGATTAACCGGAATTTCGGATTAGCGGGGTTCGGATTAAACGGAATTTCGGATTAGCGGGGTTCTGCTGTATCTATTGATAATCGCATAATAATATAGTATCAAATTCCCAGGTGCTTTGTAACTGTTCTTTCTCATAACGAATTACAGGAACCACGAAGACAATCATTTGAACTGCTGGCAGTCAAAATGTGTGACTTCATACTTCAAAATGCGGATTTCTCTTTGATACATAGGAATTTTATACACATGCAAGAGAGAAATTCGCGATAGATTTTTCGTCCCAAGACTTTCCTGAATAATTCAAGAGAATCAAGAATGGTATAAACATTCCGAAGCAACCGAACGGCCTCAACCCATGCAAAACGTGACTGATTTCTCTCTGATAAGAAAAGCCGCCAGCTATAACTCTCAACTCAACTCCGAAGTGGGAGGGAGTAAGCAGAACGTCGAAGAATTCAAAGATATACACACACTTGTCTATTCTGCGTCAAAGGATTGGAAGTTCTCAAAATATTACACATTCTCCGTAAGTGCCCCGGAAAGGAGGCTTCTCGGAGATTTGCATCAAGAAAGGGCAATTCAGAACCCCTGCTACCCAAAAGAGCGTTATTTCGTTTGAGGTAAAGTTCAGCCTAGGGCAGTATGTTCTTCTCCAGCTTCCCCTGTGGTCCACTTAGAAGAGAAGGCACTAAATGTTGCGGGTTTAAGAGGCTCATTTACCTGTAAATCTTTCGCATCGCCCCTTGGAAACAGCGTCGCAGTGTCTCTAAAATACTTTTATTTGCTGCCATTTTCTGGTGCATTCTGAGTGAGAAATCTGCTGGAAGTTTTAATGATGAATTGGATGTAGTTATACAGTAACGAACCAACTCTGAAACAGCAATTTGTGATTTTTCGATATTTTGTAGAACAATACAGCAAAATTTCTAATGTTGTATTTTTTCCAAATGCAATTATTGCATTATAAGTAACCCGTTAGGCATCTTAATATAATTGGTTTAATTTTGTACAGAAAACTATAATCTTCGTGCTATTTATGATAGCGTATCCTAATCCCTGAAATGACGTTTCATCAAGAAAGCGCAATTCGGAACCTCTGCTACCCAAACAAGAGCTAACCCTTTTAGAGAAAAGTTCAGTTTGGAGCAGTATTTTCCTTGACAGCTTTCCCTGTGGTCCACTTAAAAGGGAAGGCACTAAATGTTGCAGGTTTAAGAGGCTCATTTACCTGTAAATCTTTCGCATCGCCCCTTGGAAACAGCGACGCAGTGTCTCTAAAATACTTTATTTGCTGCCATTTTCTGGTGCATTCTGAGTGAGAAATCTGCTGGAAGTTTTAATGATCAATTGGGTGTAGTTATACAGTAACGAACCAACTCTGAAACAGCAATTTGAGATTCTTCGATATTTTGCAGAACAGTACAGGAAAATTTCTAATGCTGCATTTTTTTCCAAATGTTGCATTATTAGTAACCCGTTAGGCATCTTAATATAATTGGTTTCATTTTGTACAGAAAACTATAATCTTGGTGCTATTTACGATAGCGTATCCTAATCAATGAAATGACGTCGCATCAAAAAAATGCAATTCGGAACCTCTGCTGCCCAAAGAGTTAACCTTTTTAGAGAAAAGTTCAGCCTGGAGCAGTATTTTCCGTTCCAAATTTCCCTGTAGTCCATATAAAAAGGGAGGCACTAAATATTGCGGTTTAAGAGGCTCATTTACCTGTAAATCTTTCGCATCGCGCCTTGGAAAATGCGACGCAGTGTCTCTAAAATACTTTTATTTGCTGCCGTTTTTTGTTGTATTCTGAGTGAGAAATCTGCTGGAAGTTTTAATGATCAATTGGATGTAGTTAAATAGTTATCAACAAACTCTGAAAGTGCAATTTGAGATGTATGGTTTTTTGCAGAACAATACAGGAAAATTTCTAATGCTGCATTTTTTCCCATAAATAATTATTTCATCATAAGTAATCTATTAGGCATCTTATTATAACTGGTTTCATTTTACACAGCAAATTAATATCTTTGTGTTATTTACGATAACGCAGCCTAAACCGAAAATGATATTTACTTTTGTATTAAACAACTACGTTCAATCAGTTACAACAATTCGGAACCTGTGCTCACAGAAGAGCGTTATTTCTTTCTGGGAAAAGTTCAACTTGGAGCAACTTTCGCTGTGGTCCACTTAAAAGGGAAGGCGCTAAATATTGGGGGTATAAGAGGCTCATTTACCTGTAATTCTTCAGCATCGTCCCTTGGAAAATACGACACAGTGTTTCTAAAATACTTTTATTTGCTGCCACTTTTTGTTGTATTCTGAGTGAGAAACCTGATGACAGTTTTAATGATCAATTGGATGTAGTTACGCGATAAGGAACCAACTCTGAAACTGCAATTTGAGATGTATTTTCCTTGACAAAATAATACAGAGGAAAATTCTAAAGCTACATTTACCTCAAATTAATTATTGTTTCATAAGTAATCTGTGATTCAACGGATTACAATTGAAACGTTGCCTCCAGATACCAAATGAATCAATAATTTGAAGACGGGAAACTACAAAAATATTAAATTTTCAAATCAACAATTGATTTTATTCCTGGTATATTTCATTTACCAATAATGCGACTGTAGTTGACTTTAGTCATTTCTTCCCTCAATATGTAAATGCCCCTTTACAATATGACACAGCATAAAAGCAATTTCGAAAAAAAAATGAACTCATATAGTTTTTCAGTTGGTTCTATTATCCCTCTCATAGCGATCTAGATAGTCCCGGTCGGTCTAAAAATTTCCCCTTAGCTACGACAAAGTCCGGTCTGAGGCGGTTGGCTTCTTCTGAGGTGTTGGTGATGCTCTGAGATCGCTTTGGAGATAAGCGCGCTAGGGGGTCCAATTATCCTTGCCAACCACAGCCAATTTCCGTACGCCCTAAGTAAAGGTTAAAGCAGGGGCTGGGGCTGGGGAAAATGACCACCCAGGATTAGAGTCCAATTCATGCCGTTTCCTCCCAAAAATTCCCGGTTTTAAAGGAGCAAAACAATGTGCTAGCAAACAACTAGCACATTTTGATAGAGGATCTGAAGATTATAAAATGGTAATTAATACCTCATTAAATAGCCTCGTTCAAGTAGCTATGAAATGTATAAAGGAAAAAGGATGAACTTACGGTAAAATTAAACTACGAAACATTATTTGACGTAGATCGATATAAAATTTGGCATAATGCATTTAATTCCCCAAACAAATTCAGAGAA
>BGPR01039212.1:0-14391 GCA_013235015.1 Araneus ventricosus
ACTTTTAACCTTTTTATGTCAGCCTCTAGTCTGTAAAAAAGATTAGGTGTATTATTATTTTTACCTCAAAAAATTTCACACAATCCTAATTTTTAAACAAAAATACATGCCTTAATAATCTTTAAACAAGAACTTATATATCAGGGGTCTATCCAGTTTTTTTTTTTTTTTTTTTTCCCTTCCCCCTAGGGGCCCATTTTTGTGAGAAAAAAAATTATTTTTTGTGAAATTTTTTTTATCATGTAAAAACCTTCAATTTTAGTAGTCATATTTCTATATCTTATGTGAATTTGAGTTTTGTGAAGGGCCGTTTTTATGAATTTGAATTTTGTTAAGGGGCCACAAAATGGCCCCAATTTCCGCCTGGATCGGCCCATATATATATATATATATATATATATATATATATATATATATATATATAATGTATCCGTGGTTGTAGTCGTTGAAAATAAACACAGGCCAAGTTATTAACTAATTTCTTTTTATTATCGATAGAAGAGTGATGGATATACAGCCATCTCTGTTTAGGTTACAAGCGAAATTCACAGAAAAATCCCTGTATTCTCTCGTATAAGGGAATAACATATGGACACGTGATCAAAGTGAAGGGAATATTGGGTATTTTTAATAAGTTACATAGGCATTTCAGGGAAAAAAGTCTGGTGCCAAAGAGACGCCGTCATGATTTTCTGTCGGCACGTGAAAGCGATTAAGTATTCTTTTAATAATAAATAATCCAAAATGAGAGATTTAATATACCTCCAGCACGGGAAAAGAACGAAACTGGAGTTTTAGAAAAGTGATTTTGGAATACATTAAGATTTAAAAATATAATATTAGAATTTGGAATAAAATTAAGCGAGATTATTACATACATATATATATATTTATATTTATAATTTGGTACAGCACCAAAAAATTATAATCCTATTAAGAATAATACAAATTATATATTAAGCTTTCAACAGTGGCACCCAAATGTTGCTTGTGCCTCGAATAATCATGTTTTCCAAATCACAAGTTAAAATTAAGTCATTCACAGATGTTATAATTCAATACAAAGATGATATGGAATTCATAAAACATCTTAAGTGTATCATGAACTCTAAAGTTGAATCAATACAACACCTTCCTAAAACAGACTGTATTTCAGTTAGAAAACTACAAGGGGCAAAACAAATACAAACAATTAGTGATTTGAGAAATCTAATGCTTCAGCTATTTTATTCAAATCTTTGATAAAGATCTACGTTTCGTAAAACAAACATCTACTGACAATTAAAACAATTTCAATAACACTCAGAGCTTTGTATAAAAATAAACAAATGCAAGCAACTAGAAAAATACTTGAAATAAATATAAATCCATTTTTCATGGAAGCATTCTTGTCAAAGCTACTTGATGATACAAAAATGATAAATAGCTATTGGCTACTGCTATTCCACAAACACGTCTTAAGAAATGAGGTTAAAAAAGTTATCCTATTGTAAGAAAAGGATATGGAAATTTAACCTAATGGCATTTTGGAGAAAACCCACTTGAACTTTGACTAAATGAATAAGATGAAATCAATTACAATAAATCTCCTATATTTAATAATTAAATACAACATGTATGCAATGTTATTTTTATCATTTTGAAAGACTAATCCTATAGGGGGAAGACGGCATGACTTAATATGCAGTGTATTGCTTTTTTAAAAAAGGCAACACTATTTATTATAAGGAATTTCCATTCATGTTCTGCCATGAATTTATTCAGTCCAAATCAGGTAAAACTTGGATACATTTTGGATTTGGATTAGAAACTTAGATCCAAATTAGAAAACTTAAAAACACATATAAACCCAAAACTTAGGGTTTTGAGAATATATACGAATGCAAAACAATAAAAATATAACTTTATAAATACATTATTAATATATTAATCAAGCTAGTGGTGCTTTAACAAATTTTTTTAAAGTCAAACATATAAGCTGATTTTTTACACAGGCATAAACTAGTTTTCTGAGCTTTATTAAATTTTACATAATTTTTAAAGCATAAATAAACTTGCACTAATTTTTTAATTGTGGAAAATTCCAGACTAAATCCATTTCTCCAGTTTAATTTTGTAATTTTAAGTGCAAAATAATAATATTATATTATTTCTTAATAAGAATATATTTTTTCTCTTCGGTCTTTTCAAATTTTTTTATCATTTTAAAATTTCAGAGATCAACGTTGTGTAATTCTCAGGCTCAATTTTAAGCAGCCATAAAAAATCTTTCACATAAAAGCCCAAGTTATGCAAAATTATATATTAAAACATTATTCAAAAAGGAAAAACTAAATATCCATAGGAGAAGAGACAATGCTTCGACACCATCTGTGAAGGATATCCCAAGTTCTACAGATAACAAATGGAAAATTTTAATTATTCGACCACGGAGACAAGTAATTTAAAAACATGAATTGGTTGGTTCTTGGCTTTATGACACAACAGCCATTTTTTGCTATATTGTGCCAGACGATAAATTGAAATATTTAAAATTAAATACGAGTTAAAATTTCAATCAAACAATTGGTATAGAAGTGACACTTAAAAAATTACATGAACTTAAAAAATAATTACAATAACAAAATTAACTCAAATGTCAGTGCAAACTCTATATCTTTAATATACGAGAATAAATTCAAATGTGGAGGTTTAGTTTAGTTATATTAACCGCTTAACTTAACAACCCGAGAGTACTTGTGCATCGAATTATCAAAATTTTAGTCTTATAAACTAAAATTGAATCATTAATTAGCTTTATAATTTGACACAAAAATATGTAGGATCCATAAACATCTTAAGTATAATATGCCTTCTTAGATGAATGAAAACGACAGCCCCTTTCCAAAACAGGAGGGGTCATCTCATTAGATAGCAAAGAAAACTATTCAGTTAAGTTTTGAAGCAACACGAGGACTATTTTGGGACGGACCTCCTAATTTTGAACCATGCTCAGTTGATGAGGATGACACCCGAGCTGGCACCCACTCTCCAAACTTCCACACCACAGCAACGGAAGGACGTTTCATCACTACGTATGATTTAGTGTGCAACAGGGCCCATACATGGCAGATCTTCAGTGGAATCAGGTTTCGAACCTGGAACCCTCCGGCCCCAAAGCCGAGACCTTGCCACTAGGCCACCAAGGCCTCAAATGTAGAGGATCTCACAGTTAATTTTTTAAGAAGGAGTTAGTTGCACCAAAATGATTTTGTCTATGATAATTAAAATTGGAACATTATGTAAGAATGTGACATATAGATAAAATGGATATGCAAGTAGAACACATGGGAGGAGGTTCTGCATCTAAGAAATGTCTATGCTCCAAGTATGGAAGGCCGATATGTAGCATCATCAATTTCGTACTCTATTTAAACTGACTCTTTTTAAAAAATTTTATTATTCAACAGCATTTCATCCATCAATGAATCATTTTAAAACTTCTGAGCTTACTTGGCTATGATTCAGTGTTAGATGTTTTGCATTTCAGTGTTATTGTTTCATCCAATGAAGCAACAACACTAAAACACAAATGAAATCCTGGCTGATGAAAAGACTAAAACATGCATAAACAATTGACAACAGATTAACAATGACATTCGCTACCACAAGAGTCTAATCAGCAAGAAGGCTCCAGAGACAACAAATTATATGGCTTTTCGGGTGTAACATATCTGTCTAACTTTAATGCTCTCAAAATAGTGAGACAAACACCCATCTTACATGGCCTGTTTAATGATAACAACAACTACAAAATCCCTTTCCCAATTCATGATTTTGAATCAATTCAAAACTTAAATAATTTAAAACAGAAAGTCGAACAGTTGAATATTGTATAATGAGACTCTCTTAACTCTGTACAATATACAGGTAGTCAAGAGCTATAGAAATCAGTCCCAGGTAAGGGTGGGGAACCTTTTTGCATTGAAATGCCTCATGAAATTTCAACAGTTGGGCAAAAGGACGCACAAGCAGGATCTTAAGGGTTATCGTTCTGTAATAATTATTATATTACAGGCAATTATATTATTTCAAAACTAATTGTGTGCAACTGGTAAGTCGCATAAGAAACTCAAGGAGGCCGCAGTTTCCCCACCCCTGGTCTTAGTTATAAAAAATACCTCAGCAATTACTTGTATCAAATATACTTCTTTTGCATGGCAGGAAAGTATTACAAGCACAAAAAGTAATGCTATAAAAAACATCATTTTGAAGTTATGGAGAAATCTTTAAATCAATACAAAATCAATAAAAAAAAAGTAGAAAGAAGTAGAAACTGGCATTTATGGAAACCTATACATTAAATAAAGTAAAAATTAGTTCATCCAACAGTTTTCAAGAAATATCTAATTATATTCAACTCGTTCTCTCCAAGCTCACTCCCACATCAGATTAAAAAAGCCCGATCTACTTGTACCCTAACCCATTAACAGCAGGTACTTTTAGTACAGCTGATCACTCTAAATGCACAAAAAGAAATATATATGTCATGTATTTATTGTGATACCGTGGCGAATCCAAAATATTTGCATAACCAAAGTATACATTTTGTAATTAGCGATAAGAATTAAAATTTTATTTTAGTTTTTATAATTTGGTGGCAAGATAAACAATAAGAAAAAAAGATTTATTTTATTTATATATGAAAAATATTTTTATATTTTTAGTGGTACATAAGCCACAGCCGCAACATGTGGTGTATAAACCACACCCACAGTTAAAGAGTTAAGGAATAAAACACAGAAAAAATAGAAATTTATTAACTTAACCTTTTTTCATAGAGCTGGATTTTGTTTTTATGAAAATTAATTAACTGGGTAGCACAAACCACACTTTTTACAAGTTATTATAACTACATACGATACAATGCACCAGACTTTTAAGAATGGAAAGGTTTGAATAGAAAACAATCATCTTTCCAATTCAGCAAGAAAGGAAGAAAATTGTATGTCTCAGTAATAAAAAAATTTGTACAAAATGAAGATTTCATAAAATTTACATCTTCAGAGAAAACATGCAATAAAGATAATCACACACAAACAAAAAAGTTTTAAGAAACTTTGATTACAATACAATTAGCATATTTCAGGAACAGTATGATGATAAAATAAAAAAAGAACCTAAGGTATATTTTAACCTTTCATTTAATCCTTTGAAACATGCACTCATTTTTGGAACATTAACACACATTTTGACTCAAACCTGTTAGACAAATATTCCTCATTTTGGTGGCCTTTCGAAAATGTTGAATAGTTTTTCATACATATAAATTTTATACAAATGAGATTTTTAAGAAAAATTAACTTCTCCATTTTTCCATTAGTTTTTTTTGCATAAAATTCATTTTGTACTCGCGCCATTCATATAAAATTTATTATACATAAGATAATTTAATTCTGCATGAAAATATTTAAATTAAAATAATCAATATTTTGCACATAATTTACATTTTTACTTTCTGATATATGAAGTATACAAAGAGAAAGTGTTGCAATTATCAATAAATTCAACCTCAAGATTTTGATGAACCTCCATGCTTCAGACCTCCCTCAGTCCGAAAAACACATTTTTGGAATTATGTCCGTCTGAGAACAGATTGTCTGTCTCGGATTGAACCACAGAGATGAAATTTGATCCTAATACCAAATTTGTAGATATGCATCAAATTTTAACTAATCCCGTCAATGGGCTGACTGTCTGTCCGCCTGTGTATTTGAGTATAAGTGAAAGTGATAACTCAAAAAGGCAACGACTCAGATGAGTGAAATTTTGTACGCAGTCTTGTGGCCAAAATTGTATATCTGTATCAAATTTTGGTACCACTGTTTAAAAGGAAGACATCCATATTTGTATTCAGTTTTCTTCATTATACAGTACAACCTCGAAAATCCGGACTGTTCGTAGGTTTGGAAGGTCCGGATTTCGGAAATTTACGGATTTTAGATATCTTACTTAAACCAATAGAGATGTCAAAGTTCTGATGTCACCGTGTAGGTAAGTTACGGCACAATTAAGCGCACATGTGCAAACGTCTTCAGAACAGACCCAGGAGTTGCAAGGCAATGGCAAATGGTTGCCTTGGTAACGCCTCCGACGTTTGCACATGTGCAACCAATCGAGACGTATGCTGATCTACACGTTGACGTCAATTCCAACAACTCCATATAAGAACATATTTTAAACAATAAAAAAGAATATGGGGGCCTTTCTAGGAGGGGGCCAATCCCCCCCCCCCCTCTTGACCGAATCAGATCGGCAATAATTTAGACCATCTTTTGCAATTTTCGTTTCCTTTTTGATTATGGATTGAAAAGAACTTTGGAATCAATAGGGGATAATAGCCTTTGTAGCTGAAAATCCCAAAACCCCTTTTCCAAATCAAATCAAATAATTAAAAAATGATACAAAGACAAAAAAAAAAAGTTTAAAATGAGTAGAATGACTGGAATTTTCGCATCTTGCCTCAAGCGTTCTAGTTTAAAATTTATTTAGCTTATTTTTGTCTAGTCACGAGTTGAAAAAAATTGTCAGGTTTTCAGAGGTTTCCGGATTTTAGAAGTTCAGATTTTCGAGGTTGGACTGTACTACGAAACAGAAATCGAGGCACAATGTGTCATTTATAGTGCGGGAGGAGGAACACTCCAGTTTGCAGCTTTGCCACTTCCCATTCCACCCTCTGTGGCACATTCCGGATTCAGATTCTTATAAGAGAACTGTAAAGAAGGCACTGTATTGTGTAACTATATGAGAAAGTTGAGGGGAGAACACTCCAGCTGGTCTGCCATAGTCACAACACTATATAATCCAACCCCTAGTAAAAATTTAAACACCCTGTTCTGCCTGTATCTGCTAACCTAATCCCTTCCTTCTAAACCAGTGGTGGAGAACCTATGACCAGCGGGTCAGATATTGAACCAAGAAGACTTTTTAAATGATCCGTGCATTGATTTTTATAAACATAATTTTTATGTCATAAAAGATAGAACAGACAATCAAAAGTATTAAAAAATTTAAGTATAAATATCTAATGTCGTATTTATTGACAGCCTTGGTGTACACGTCTGCAAATGTTTAATAATTCAACTTTGTTATTATTAAATTTTCTCATCTATATATATATATATGAAAAAGTTCTGCACTAGTTAAAAATTGAAAATATTATATTAAACGTATCACATTCTTTGCTAAATAATTGTGGCAGCCTCTTTTACACGCCCCTCCCCCAAGTGACGCCACTGACTTAGTGACCCCGGGCTGGTATTAAAAAAATAATGAACAAAATCATGGGTCAATCCAGGCAAAAACTGGGGCCATTTCGCGGCCCCTTCACAAAATTCCACTTCATAAAAATGGTCCCTTCACAAAATTCCACTTCATAAAAACGGCCCCTTCACAAAACTCAAATTCACATGAAATATAGAAATATGACTGCTAAAATTGAATATTTTACATGATAAAAAAAAATTTCACAAAAATATTTTTATTTTTCACAATAATTTTTTCTTACAAAATATTTTTTCCCCGCAAAAATGGCCCCCCCCCCCAAAAAAAAAACTGGATCGACCCCTGAAAATATGGCCCACTTGTCGAAAAGGATCATCATCACTGTTCTAAACTCTCCATTTGAAAGTACAGGAAGTAACAACTTTAGATTTTTGAGAAATTCCTAGAATTTTTTTAACACAAGAGAAATTATGGGATCGAAATGACCCAAACAAACATGCTTTTTGGGTTAAAAAGAGAAACTTTAAAATAATGCTTGGTGAAGTAAAAACCTTTTCTGAAGGATTAAAAGAAACTTATGAAACATAATGATCACAAATGTTGCAAGTATTTAAACAAGTGAAGGATGAAAAAAGTCAACTGTTCTTTAGATAAGGAAGGCAGACAACAATTTAAGTTTTAACAGAGCTAATTATGCATTTTGAGCTTCCTGTACTGGAAATAAAATTTAATTGTTATCTTAGAAAGGCATAAGATGTAACTAGCTTATATTTCAACATAAGAAGTCAATTTTATACAACAAAGAAGAAACTGGTAAAAAATCTATTTCAAATTTCTTGCATATCGTCAATGAAATGAATCTTTTTGAGAGAGGATGGAGGGAATCTTTTTGAGGAAAGATTCATTTCATTCAAATTATACCAAAATTTTCATTTTCCAAAATTTGCAAATTATTACATTTGCATGTAATAATTTGCAAGAAAGAATGTTTTTATTGCTGGTGCTTAAATTTTTCTTTTATTAGCATTTATTACATTATTTCAGGCTTATAAAATACTGTTTTACTGTCTTAACCCCAAAACTTGTTTCATATCGGTATTTTTTTCAAAGGTCCAATTTGAAAGACACATTTTTGCACCAAATAATTAGACATTCATTCAATAATAAATACTGCTTGTATTGCAATTAATAAATAAAATAGTATATTATTTTTCTCCCTAATGTTTTCCATTTATGTTCGGGAGAAGAATAAATTCCAATATAACAAAACTTATTAAATTATGGAGCAGGTGATTTTTAGACAAAAAAATACATCCAGAATAAAAGACAAATCTAAAATGTATGAACTTTCACAAACCTATTGTCTAAACTTCTAGAAATTCATTTAATTTTACCAAGACAGTACAGAATATAAGTTCAAAACTCAAAATGTTAGATCATGATTATCATACAATGGAAAATGAAAGTGATGTGATCACTAAGAAACCAATAAATTTAAAAATCTAGAAAACAACAACAAAAAAAAAATGGAAACACAGCTACAGACTCTCCTTATATATATATATATATATATATAAATAAAATGTATTCGTTGTTGTAGTCGTTACATAACAAAACAGGCCGAGTTATTAACTAATTTCTTTTTATTATGGGAGAGTGACGGAATGTACGTACATTTCAGTTGAAGTTTTTAAGCCAAAAAAGAACAGAAGATCCCTGCTTTTTCTCAGGTAGGGATTTAACAGATAGACACGTGATCAAAGTGAAGGGAATAATAGCTATTTTTACTATATTACGTAAGTAAGTATTTTAGGGAAAAGTCTGGAAAAGAATTTCCGATATATGTTGGCATGTGGAAGCAATTAGAATATTCTTTTAGCAATAAATATGCCAAAACCGAGATTTAATATACCTCTAGCGCGGGAAACGGAACGAAACTGGAGTTATTAAGACTTTAAAATATATATTAGAATTTCAAAAAAAATTAAGTGAGATTATTACATACACACACACACACATACATATACACACATATATATATATACACATTATATACATATATATCAACCAGCTTCCAGCTTGTTTGCCGGGAATAAAATTTCAACTGAATCTCTTTTGTATAAATTGATATTCATGGTTCCCTTAAAAAAGTAACTTTAAATTTCAAATTTTGATAGATATTTATCCCATGTTCTTTCAATAGCCTTTCATCTATTCTGTTCGTTGTCTGCATGAACGTCCCTAATGGAGTCGAATAACTGTTTGCGTCATGTAGCATACAATTGCCCGTTATCGACATCAACTTCACTCTCTTATTCCTCTTGCAAAATATGCATTTGATTTTAACTTTAAAAAGTTGTGGCACGTTTTACACCCAGCAGCATGTGAGCTGGATGAAATTATACTGATTAAAATATATCATTAAACATTAAGATATTACCCTAGGTTTCAACAATGGAAGAGAAACATGCAAATAAATATTTGTTTAAACAATGAGAACAGTTTGAATTGTGTTGCAACAATGAACAGTATTGTTGTAAATTACACCAAAAAAATATTTTTAAAA
This sequence comes from Araneus ventricosus, assembly GCA_013235015.1. Classification (NCBI taxonomy): domain Eukaryota; kingdom Metazoa; phylum Arthropoda; class Arachnida; order Araneae; family Araneidae; genus Araneus; species Araneus ventricosus. The sequence continues at coordinate 9,830 of BGPR01039212.1, forward strand.
ATTTATTAAAATTAGAGAAAAAATTGCATGCCAACTTAATTCATATCATTGAAAAGGTAATTTTTTACGCTTTCAGATAGCGTAAAAATGATTTTTGTACTGCAATATTTTCGGAAGCTAAGGAAAAATGCAAAAATTTTGTTTAATTTTTAATTAATTAAAATTTCAAAAAAGGGCTCCGAGGTGCACATTCCCACTCTCCAAAGTACGTATGCGCCAAATTTTGTATCTCTAAGTCCCACGGTCTGGCCTTAGAGCGCCAAAACACACACATTCTTCTGCATTATTAATATATATATATATGCAAAAAGAAAACTTTAAAAAAAATTCAAACGCATAAATAAGAAATAAGAGTCGGAATATTTTAAAACATAAAAAGTTATTTCACTTAAGCAGATAATTAGTTCGTAGTTAGTTCACAAGTCAAATATTTAATAACACAATTAATCAAAAATGCATACGATGCACCATATGTTATATAGCAATTACATTATTAAACATATTAGATATTATATATACACTGTCTTAGAATACATTAAAACGATATGGTCTCCCCTACATTTTTTCCTACAGTCCCTAATACAGATGTTAGAAGTATAACCCTCCATGTAAGAAAATTGCAAAATTTAGACAAGGCCAAAACAGCCACAAGTATTCAGACTTTTATTACCCTTGGAATCGGAGACAGGCAAGGTAGAAGGGTGGCAACATAAGCACAAGTGGTCTCCCACCCTTCCGACTTTCATATACAATGACACAAAATGGTGTGTTTTGTGCTTCATAGTTAAATGAACAAAATTGAGAATGCATTCTGGATACCTTCTTTTTGACCGAATGACACCATGTGAAATGATTGACACAATATGGTGTGTTTTGTGCTTCATAGTTTAATGAAGAAAATTGAGAATGCATTCTGGATACCTTCTTTTTGACTGAATGACACCATATGAAATGAGTGACACAATATGGTGTGTTTTGTGCCTTGTAATATAATGAAGAAAATCGAGTATACATTCTGGATACCTTCTTTTTTACAAAATTTAATAAAGGTTTACAATTTTGGTCAAAAGACCACACACCAAATTTCATTAACCCAAGTCACTGCATTTTTGAGTTATCATGTTCACATACAGATCAAAAGATGGTAAACCCGCTGAAGTATTTGAACCAAAATTTGATACAGATCTACAATGGGGAACTTCAGCATTTTTTTTTTTAATATTTGCAACCAAAGTTCGCCTCTCAGATGACGAGAGGAAAACGATCCATTTTAGTGCAAAGTGGGTCCGACGTCACATGTGCACAAAAAGGGGAGAGCTTCCATTCATTCGCTATATAGATTTTGCTTTTTTCCCTATATTTTCCAACTACCACATCTGATAAAATAATATCGGAAAGATACAAGTATTGTATTGTTCCTAATTGTGTTAATACAACTATAATGGCCACCAATGAGTAATTTATCTATATTATATCTATTAAAATTGTATATCACGAAGCACAGTAAAAAACAGCTTTGAACTCAATATCCATTTTGTTTTTAATATAAGTATAAGGTCAGATTTTAATTACCATTTTAAAGCAAATAGTTCAATTTAATTAGTTTTTTTCCTTCTATTCGATTACAGGGAATTTATATTTTACCCCTTCGAGAGGCAATGGCACATATATTGTCCCAACTTCTTTCAGATTTTTTTTTTTTAAAAAATCGCTCGTTCTTTAATGCTTATATTATTTCCATGGATAATCAAATGTTTCTTATACATTTTTTTAAATTACAGTACCATTCAAAATTAATTAGAATATCTTAAATATAAGTTTAAATTCATGACTTTTTTGATGATAAAAATAGTTTTCATTTGTAGTACAAGAAAATGATTCACAGAAAACACACCCCTCGGCCTCTTTCGGAACAGTTTTGATATACAGCATCACTGGCGATATTTTGTTAGTTTGGCAACTTTTTTGTTGAACATTTTAGTGTATACTGTAAGCGTTACGGGCAAATTTTTTTAACTTAAAAAAACATCAGCGGCTTTGCTTTGAGCAAAGCGGGAACCTCGCAACTTCGCTTTTTTATTGAATGTTACGAAACTTTTTTTTTTTTGTTCAATTCCCAAAAACGAGAATTTCCATACCTTAAATTTAACTTCAACCAGGAAGTCGCCGAAATAACAAAATATCACTAGTGATGCCATATATTAAAGCTGTACCCCACTTTTAATATGGCACATAAATACTGCCACAACAATAAATTAAATTAATAATTTCAAAAAATATCCCCATCAAAAATAAATGGACAATTTTGTCCTATCTTACAAAAGCTAAATATATTAGTATCTATAGTTAGAGCTCTATGAAGTAAAGTTATCTAGGAAAACATGCCCTGACAACCAAACAAATAAAAAATATTCCATGATCTGAAACTAAACAATTCAGATTCCGAATAATTACAGACTTAACAGCTATCTTGTCAGCATTATGAAAGAAACACAATTTGCATATTGCTATATACTGTATCTGTGCAGCAATAGGCAAAAGAAAATTATTTTGTCATGGTAATTGCAGGCCACAAAATTAATTTCAAATTACAGATAAAGCATATTTTCTTTATTGAGATAATAACATTCATATGTTAATGAGAAACAGGTTAAGAACTTTTAATAAATAAATCTTTTACGTCATAACCATTTGCAAAACACATAAAGATTTGAACACTATTAACGAAACAGTTTTCGCAACAATTACTTCTTTATTTGTACTGTCTGTCCACCACGAGAACCATGGCCGCCAAAATGTCTAGTTTACGGAGGTTGTAAAAAGGATAGTAAAAGAAACAGGTTATCTTAGGAGGAATCCATTTCTAGTAGGTAGAAGATCATTCAAATGTGCTACATTGGCACATTTCGAGCCAAATGGGCTACGTATGGTAACCGAGAAGACGAATGATCAACTACTCTTTTTATCACCGCAAACTGGTGCCAAGAATCAAATAAAATTCCGACTACCGTCGGATTCCTCCTATTCCAAATGGACCTTTCCTAGCATAACCCTTTGTTATAGCGACCGCCGTAAACTAGATATTTTGGTGGCCACAGTTCTCGTGGCGGACAGACAGTACCTTCCCCCATCCCCTCCACAAAAAAATTCCTAAAATTACATCAGACTGATGAAGTCAAGCAAAAAAAAAAAAAAGGAATAAGTTATGAAAACATGTTTAAAATATTTTAATACACAAAAGTATTTCAGATCATAATAACCATTTTCAAAATATTATAAAATTATTAATCTGGTAGGAGTACGATATAAAATGTTCATACATTTCATTGTATAATAGGGTTTTTCACAACATAAAGCACAATAGTTTAAGCAATAAACCTGAAGAAAAATATTTTAATATTTGGTATTTTTTTTTAATGGAAGACATGAATGATTAATAGTTTAAAAAATTAAAATCTGAATCCTGTCAACTATTATTTATTGCAGTTAAAATGGATGAAGAAACATAAAAGAAAGCTTAAGAATTCAATAAGTTTTAATCAAATAACAATTAAAAATTTAATGTTCAAGTATGCACATCCATTATCAATAGAACAAACGAACCACTGCCATAGTGATGATAAATGATACCCAGAGCAAAGCATTTGTATTTGCCCCCTAGTCACATTTGCCTTTAAAAATACTGTTCAATTCCAATTGCACGGCTCTAGACAAAAACTTGCCAAATCTTAGGGATGAATGTTGTTGTTAATGGAATAGCACCAACATTCAAGCCTGCCGATGAATGGGGCTCAGCTAACAGAATATCAAAAGAAAAAACTGTAATATTCCCTCCCCTTTGCCCTCTTCTCGCTGCACCATTGCTAAGAGCTAAATAAACTTAAAGAGATGTCTCTATAAACCAAACACTATGCAACTTATTAACAGTTGTCCAAAAATGCTGAACATAAACGTTCTAGTCGGGATAAAATGAAATAAAAGCAGTATAAAAGAATGGGATTGCAAATCTAAAATAGCAATTTATAAAACTTCAAGTAAAAAAGCAAGAAAAAATGTAATATATCAGGGTTCGTACTGTATATATGATAGTAAAATTCAGGAGTTTCTAAGGATTTTTTCAGGAGTACAGTACAGAAAATTCAGGAGATAACGTGAAAAAAATCAATTTAAGGGAGAAGGGGGTAGTGTGGAAATTTTTATGAAATTGGCAAAAAAGTATACTAAATATCAATTCTCCCATCTTTTCCGATTGCAGTTACTCGGAACATGCACGGTAGACTCTTTCGGTGCTACGGAAAGTCAGAAATAAGAATTCCAGATTCCATCGACTTTCTATCAATAAGGAAAAACAGAAAAGTCATATTTTTATGTTTTATCATAATTTTATATTCTGCTCTTCGAGTGTAATTTTTCAAGAGCATAAAAAACACAATTTTCAGGAGTTTTCAGGGCCCTTGGAATAAAAAAGCAAAATTCAGGAGTTTTTCAGGAATTTCAGGAGGAGTACGAACCCCGATATATTTTTTATTAATTACACTGAAATTCAGAAACAAAACTAAATT
>BGPR01039213.1:0-14391 GCA_013235015.1 Araneus ventricosus
TCCATATAATGTAATTGGAGAGTTATTTGCTTGAACGAAATGATTTGTACTTGGCGATATATTACAACGCCTTGGCACGTTTTTTCGTCCGTGTTTGCCATCAAAGCAATTTCGCTATGTAAAATTCATTTTTACATGATTAGCACTGCTTCTAATTGGAAGTAGGGCCTTTGTTGCTTCAAATCCCGTAACACAAATTCAAGTCAAATCATTTTTACATTACTGTATTTGTTTATGTGTTTGTCTGAGTGCTTTCGTTTTTAAAGTGCCAGTGTTTAAAGACGATGTGACATCAGTTCGAATGCATTTGAAAATGAGTTAAACGAGGGTTTATTATACCTTTTATTAAATATTGTTAAAATAAAGGGCCACAAAATAAATTAAAGTGTACATAAATGTCAAAACGCGCAAGTTTTGTAGAATCACAGGTGAAAATTGTACCTTCGGCTATTGGTTAATTTTGTTGGAAACTTTACAAATGAATCAGCCTGAATATTTCAGTATTCTCAAATTATATTGTGAGAACTTGTTATCCGTTAATTATATATATAAAAACAAGTTATTATTGCATTAATCCCATTTTGCTTAAATTTAATACTTAGTTTTTTGTTAATTGTTTGCTTGCTAAAACTAAGAATATGTACATTTTAATTATAAATGCTTCATTTTGTAACTGCAAGATGCTATTTGGTAAATTTTTAATGGCTTTGCTATAACCCAATTTCATTGAATAATTAGTTTTTAAATCCTTTATATTAACTTCAATTTTGTTTGTTCGTGTGTGGCGGGAAAATCTGCAGAAGGCAAATTAACTCGCTTGCCGTCTTCCAATCGAGCTGAAACTTGGCATAGACTTGTTGTCGATGACAATGCGATGATATCACACTTCTTGTAACCCCTTCCCGTAATCTTGTCACAGCTTTATGAACCCCTTCTCCAAGCGTGGTATCATTTTTGGATGACCCATTTACCATTTAGATTATAATATGTTAATAATTATTTTGAATGTAATGTATTGGATATCTCGTTTCAGTTTTCCAAAAGATTCTGAAAGACGAAAGTTGTGGGAAGTTAAGATCAAAAGAGTCAACTTTAAAGCAACTCAACATTCAAAAATTTGTTCCAAGCATTTTACGCCCAGTTCTTTTGATTCAACTAAGTTTGGAGGGACATGGCCTAAACCTGATGCAGTTCCTTCCATATTTGACTTTGGTGAAAATTCTAAAGGGGAAACAACAAAGATGCCTAATCCAAGGAAGCCTCCTGTGAAGCGAAGAATATCTCCTGATGAAAGTTTGCATGAAGGTAAACAGAATTTAAAAAATTATATACTTACTTTTCTGTGTTTTCTTTGACATAATGCTTGTAAGTTTAATTCTTTAAAAAATAGTTTATTAATTCTGCTTTATTTAAACCATCAAAAAGTTCAATTCATTATAATAAAGCATTAATAAATTGCCTTAACTTGTATAAGTTTTTTTTTTTTTTTGCTATCGAGTTTCAAAATTGAACATCTTGATACCAGGAGAGTTATGTATTTATTTTAAATTTATAGACTCATCTACCATGGCAAAGAGTGAGAAAAAACGACTGCACTACCTTGGGGATTTTGATGAGAATGATGTCAACTCTCCAACAAAAGCACAACAATTGCTGCAGATTTCGAAAGTTGAAGTTTTGAATTGCAAGCAGACCATCCGCAAGTTAAGGCAAGAAAATAAGCGCCTAAAGAAACGTGTAGCATCTCTCAACGGCATGTTGAGTGAGTTGAAAGAGAAGAAAATGATTTCAGATGATGCTTCGGCAGTATTGAAAGTAAGCTTTTAAATTTTGTAACATATTTTCTTTATACTTATTTGTAAATATAAAGCATAGACAAATCTAACTATCTTAATTAGAAGGTCAGATTAACTAATTCTGATACCCGAGTACTAACTAATGTCCATGTGATCCTAATTTCCCATGTAACCATGCGAACAATTGTCGCTTTTGATCATTTCGTTACAGCATACTCTTCATCTTATCAAATATCAAAATATTCCACAGTTAAGTTTCTATTAAACTTTTGTCTGAGTAAAAATACTGACTGAAATGTGACTTCAGGAATTTAGATTTCAAGTTATTTGCAGTTGCATTTTGTATTTTTTTAAATGTCTGCTTTTTTTTTATAGCTTTCTTTACCTGGAGCTGCAGCAGAGTTCATCAACAGATTAGAGATGCCTAATTCAAAAGAAAAATATCCACCTAAACTAAAAGCTTTTGCTTTAACATTGAATTTTTATTCTACAAAGGCATATAATTATGTGAGGAAAACTTTTGAATGTAACTTGCCGCATCCAACCACTTTACGCAAGTGGTACCAATCCATTAATGGTTCACCTGGTTTTACGGGTGAAGCCTTTTCATCTTTAAAAGTGAAAGCTGAAGAAGCTGAAAAGAAAAGTACGACGATTAAATGTGCTTTAATGGTTGATGAAATAGCCATTAAAAAGCATGTAGAATGGGACAGGACAAAATTTTCAGGATATATAGATCTGGGTACTGATCTGGATGATGATGAGTTACCAATCGCCAAGGAAGCACTCGTTTTCATGGTAAATGCACTCAATTCAAATTGGAAGGTGCCTGTTGGTTATTTTTTGATAAATGGTTTATCGGCACCTGAAAGGGCCAATTTAATAAATGAAGCCCTGCGTTATATCCATGATACGGGTGTAGATGTTGTTTCCTTGACGTTTGATGGCACTAGTTCCAATATAGCTGCTGCAAATGAATTGGGTGCCAATATAGCTGTAAATAATCTGGTGAATTTTTTCCCTCATCCTGTGACACGCAATCCGATTTATGTGATTTTTGATGCATGCCACATGTTAAAGCTCGTCAGAAATTGTCTCGCCTCAAAGGGATCACTTCATGATGGGAAAAATTTAGTCAACTGGAAATATATCACAGAGTTGGAAAAACTTCAAAGGGAAGAGGGGTTGCATGCTGCAACAAAACTGAGATTGCGCCATGTACAATGGTATAGAGAAAAAATGAAAGTTAAACTTGCGGCTCAAGTTTTGAGTCGTAGTGTTGCAGATGCCTTGGAGTATGCCTTACATCATTTAAAGCATCCAAAATTTGAAGGTTGTGAGGCCACGATTCTTTTTCTGAAAAAGTTTAATGATTTATTTGATGTGTTGAATAGTAGGAATTTTTTGGGGAAAGGCTACAAATCTCCTTTCATGGAAAAAAATAAAACTAAATTCTTTCAACTTCTAGATGAGACGGAAGCATACATAAGAGGTTTAAAAACATCTTCTAATGGGGAGCTGCTTTTGACGAGTCAAAGAAAAACTGGATTTTTAGGATTTTTGGTTACTTTAAAAAGTATTAAATCACTTTTTCTTTCCTTATGTGAAGGTGGCGACTTGAAGTTTTTATTAACTTACAAGTTGTCACAAGATCATTTGGAGTTGTTTTTCAGTGCCATCCGTTCACACGGGGGACACAACAACAATCCAACGGCCAAGCAGTTCAAGGCTGCCTATGTTAGACTTTTGGCTCATCATCAAATAATGACTTCAGATAGTGCTAACTGCACAATATTGGATGACACGAACATCCTAAATGTCAGTGCCTCCAAAAATACATACTTGAAGAGCATCAATGATAGTGATGCTCAGAGGGATGACATAGACCAATGGCCAGCTGTCGAATCTTTGGTGCAAGATCACAATTATTGTGTTAATGCTTTTCGGCACCAATCTCAATATTCGCAAGATGTAATAGGTTACGTTGCTGGTTTTGTTATTAAAAACATCACTGCGTTGTGTGGATTGTATTTCTGCAGTTGTAGAGAAATCTAAATCACCAAGCAACTTACTTCTAATCAAAAATCGTGGAGGGTTGAATTTGCCCTCTGATGATATAACAAATTTATGTAAATTAGGAGAGAAAGTTTTTAGAATATTTAATGCAGCAGGAAAATTAACGGTTCGCAATGTTATGCATCGCTTAATTTTATATACACTAAACGACATAATGTCGAAAGGAATGGATATTTTCCCTTCATTAATTAAACATTCGGTTGACCATGCTCCTCAGGACAACCATAGGATTTTTTTAATTAAAGCCGTGCTTTTTGAATATTTTAAATTAAGGTTATGTCATGCTGGAAAGACAGAGACAGAAAAACTCCAAGCAAACAAAACAAGAAGCTTGAATTTAAAAAGTACTTTGTTCAAGGGTCATTAAAATATTTTTTTCTAAAAATTTAAACTTAAGTTTGAATGTTTCCAGTGGCACCAGAACTTATTTTTTAGATCTATGGCAAGGAATGACCAGTTGAGAAACACATTTTTTCAAACCTTAAGTTTCCTCCTGAATATTTTAAAACTTGAGGTTGTTGATTTAACCTGCAAACACTTTTTGGCTGAATTTATTTTTCCCTATGGCTTTTAGTATTTTTTTTAACTATTTACATTATAATCGATTGATAGTATCTGAAATCTTACAATCACTGTGGCATGGGGGTGGGGTCAAAGGACCATAATGTTTTAGCTTTTATTGAGCTCATATTGTTGCATATTTGTTGTTTTTCCACCTCCCACACGTTTGCAGATTATTTGGCACCCAATCATTTTTACTGCTTACAAAAGAAGTTATAATAAATTTCGTACTAAGCCATTTAAATGTTACGGTTTATTATTTTTAATTTGGATCTATTGAAATTGTACTGTTATTGTTGCATTATGATTATAATTGTTTGACTATATTTTATACATTGTATGAATTAACTACAAAACTGTGAAATAACAAAGTTGTGAAGCAATCTCTCTGCCTCATAGGGGTGTCACAGTATCTGCAACCTTGAAAATCCAGCACCCAAAGCACTGTTTTATTAGTTGCTCATCAGTTTATGTTAATAAAGATATTTTCCCTTGTATTTGTACTCTTTAATTAGCCTTTTTGTGCAATTATGTATACTTGCATTCATACTTCTAATTTACTTAAGAAAAAAGTTTGATTAATAGCAAATTAGCCTATTGTCAATGTAAATTAGAATGCATCATTAATATGAAAGTGCCGAATGAACATTTTTAATATCTTTAGATGAGTATTTTATAAATGGACTCGGTGGTCCAGATTTTGTAACTATATTACTCAGCAACAGTCCTTTTGTAGCTCTTGCACTTTGAAAAATCCAATGCCACTGTCCATAATTTGGAATAATGAACTGATGGCATATTTGAATTTCAAAGCAATATTAACATAATTTTTTTAAAATTTGAAACGAAAACATTACAAATAAAAAAAATATTTACAGTAAAATTCTTAAATTGCTATTTTCCTTTAAAAGAATCATCCAAAATCTTGGAAGATGTAACGTAATCTAAATACGTAAGCCAGCACATACATTTTCAAATGAAATGCACAAGCTCATTTCATGTTCTCAGTGGCGAATCCAGGATTTGGGGGTGGAGGTGGCTGAGGTTATAAAAATTTTCTATTTCTGTGACGAATGTCAAACCTCATAGCTTATGTAAACCAAAACACTTTACATACTTGACTCACCTGATCATAAGAAAACAATAAAATGCTTTCAATAATTTAAATAAAAAATACAATGAAATAACTAGCCAAAAATGTCTTCGACCGCTACAACTGCAAGTGGAATGACTAGAAAAGTAGGAAAATTTTCGAACATGCCAAGCCAGAAAGCAATAGTCACATTTTTTTTAAAAAAATAGAAATTAAGAACAAACAGTTATAGTGATTTTAAATAAAATCAAGAATTCTGACTTGTCTTGGATTCGCCACTGTATGTTTTCAATTCTATTAAAATTGCGTATCTGTAACAATTTAGCCTCTCTTATTATTTCTCGCATCATTGTTTTTTAAAAAGATTCAAATTAATCGAACCTTCAATTTAATTTGTGACAACTAAATCTAATCAAATATTGACAAGATTGCATATCCTTCGATTTTTAAATTATTTTCCTACTGCTTCGTTTGCCTATGTTTACATTACGACTGTCGCCAAGAATGGAGATGCGAAGCCAAGAATGGCAACTTTTATACCGGTGTCACGTGGTACGTTTGTGTTTCAGCTATCGCCGACGTTTAACATTAGCGTGCTCCCTCCACCCTTTTATATCTCGATGATGGAAACCACTAGCATAGAATTTGGTTTTTACTAGTGATGTGTCAAATTCGTTCCTTTGCTGGAGTCGGATTCACGGATCCGAGTCCGGTTGCAGATCCGGATCCACGGATTCGTTCCGATTCCGGAACGTAATTAGATCTATCGCCGATAATTATCGGCGATAAATCCATTAAATTACTGTAATAATCTTCATTATTGAACTTTTAATTTAATATAATTATGAATCATAATTAATAAAATTATAATTTTCATTAGATAATGAATTATATTGGTATTAATTTTAATGAATAATTTTGATTAATAATAATAATTAGGTAATTAATTACATTGATATTAATTTTAATGAATAATTTTGATTAATAATTATAATTAGATAATCAATTATATTGATGAACATTTTAATAATTAATTTTAATTACTAATTATTTTTCAATTAACATTTCTGTTAATTATTTAAAATGTCATTAGTGAATTTAACGAAACTTTGCTAGAACCTTCAGTATTTTGAGAAGCTTTTGATTTCTATTATCTGGTTAAGATTTCCCATGAATGTCATTTAATTTGTTGGAAACAGTATATTTGCTAAAGCGTTCAATAATGAAATTTCAACTCAGATTTCTTTCTAATTAACGTGGTCGTCTAAAAGTTTTTTACGTCGACTTCCAACACTAGATGTCGCTGATCGCAACTCGGCGAAAGCGATTTGCCTACGTATCTTGTTACCCTGCAATGCCTTCTCAGAGTTGAAAAAACGTTGTACGCATGCGCTCTGATTGAATCTTGGAAAATTTTCTCTGTACATAACGTTGACGATATCATCAGAGCGCATGCGTATTACTATGTAGTTGTAATCGTATATGGGTAATTTCGTTTACGCGTGAATAAGCAAAGAGGGGTGGGTGAATAAGCTCCTATTACAAACCGTTAAACGTGTTTCCTTATCGCTAACAAAATGATAGTAGGAAGCTTTACGGCAGGTTCGGCTACTTTTTTTCGTAAAAAGCCATTTTTAGAATTATATTTATGAAAATAATATTTTTGAGCCCCAAGTCTGCAACTCGAACTGTGAAATATGCATTTTGAAAATTGAGTATAAAATAATTTTTTTTTGCTAAAATTAATTTAATTTTCCTTTTTTTTTTAAGTTAACAAAATACACTGCAATTCAATTATCTATTTTGAATTTTACAATAGCCGTAATTATAATCATAAGATATAATTATTAAAGTAAAAATAAGTGATTTAAAACATTCTTACATATAAATTATCATTTTTCTTTCGTCAGGCACTATGCTTGGACTTCAAATATTTTATATACTTAATTTGTATGAACAATAAAATTAAAATATATACTTAACAAAAAATAACAATATCAAGTTTCTAATGAGAATTTGTTGTTGAATTGTGAAGTTTTCATGACACCATGTGAAGATTTTTTTAACGTAGTTAAATTTAATTTAATTTTTTTATACGTATATTATTTACTAACATAAAAAGATTCGCAATTATGCCTTGAAAGAACCATGCTTTACAGAAAGTACTTTAAAGAAAATTGGAAGTTCAAATCAATCCACATGTTGCCGGAATATAGAATGCAGAAAACTGGAAGGCACGCACGTTTCCTAGGCATTCTATTGAAACCCAAATGACAAAGCGGCAAAGTATGAAATAAATCGTCCATTCGATTTTATAAGAAATAAAATTAAGTGCAAATAAAAATAAAATCATTTCCTTCCTTGATGTAACATGTAGGTTCACATTTTATTTTGTTTTTTTTACTAAAAAGACAAAAACTTCAATATGTGTAACTTTCAATTTACTTTACGTATTTTGAATAAAAGAATTTTTATGGCATTTTTATTTTTTCAAAATAACATTTGCATTTTTGAGGAATGCACGTCTTGTAAATAATAGAGCCTAATGATCTTTTTCATACTTTGCCTAAATAGCATTTGTCATTCTATAGAATGGCTAGGCATTATATAAAATGCCTATGGAAAGTATTTAATAATTATCATATTTCATTCACTATTAATCAATTTTAGCTAAATTAGTTTTTAATAAAGAAATTTTGTTAATTTTACTTTCTTCATATACTATTTTATAAGCAATGAAAATGCCAAAAAACAGTTTCCAATATCTAAATCAATGTCTCTCTTTGCACCTCTATATTTTAAATACTGGATCACTGTGCACAGTGAGGCATGGAAATTATTTAAGAATTTAAATTCTAAAACAAATTAATGGAACGTGAATCAAATACGATTCACAACGGCGATGAAATACGATTGACACCTACTATCTAAACAGATGACTCCTCCTCTACTGTAGTTAAGACACATCAGAGAAGAAGTTATCCAATTAGGTAGATGGTTGGAATGTCGGAAGCGAGTCAGGGCAACTAACGTGTTAAAGTAATATATTTATAAAAATTTAAATAATAAATATAGTGTTCATGCACTTCTTGGGTAACTCTTGAATCGATTGCTACACTCCTTAATAATGACTAGCCTCCACTGACATTATATGAAGTGCTTCATATCAATTAGTTTCCATTCATAGCATTTGTGAATTCAAATCTCGGTTTTCTTAATTGAAAAAATATAAACCTAGTTTGTAGGTTGGCTTTTCATCTGGCATTTATACTAAATGCATTAATCATAGCTGTGGCATGCCCATTGACTGCAATATCTAACCTACATTATGCGAAAACTGTATTATTTTGAAGGATGAATAGAAAAAATTATACTTCATTTCAAACAATTGGAATATTCTTAGTTTGAAAGATACCTTGTCCCTAGCACAGAGCCGGATTTAGACATTTCTACACCATAGGCCAAAACACTTAACTCTGCACCCTCTTACCTATTGTATTCACCACAACTATCGAGATAGGCAATGTAAATGTGCCATCGGCTTATTTAATTTATATGGATGTGCTTCAAAAACAGTGTTTTGTATGGTCTTTCCAAAAAATACTGAAACTTGTAAATATTTTATTGTAATTTTTTTAAAATTTGCACCCTAAGCCATGGCCTAGGTTGGCCCAATGGAAAATCTGGCCCTGCCTCAGCAACAAATGTATTAAATGCCAAGTGAAAATCATGCATGACATAAGCAACAGTCTGCCCAGTGTCAAAACCCTTTCATTTCAAGAAGCCCAGTACTGAAAACCTTTCGAGGTGGTGTGAAAATATTGTCCAAGACAAAAGATCTCCGACACGACTCATGAATATTATATATTACCATGAATATATAAACTAAGAATTGATATCATCATGGATCAAGAAAGACTTTTCTTGTTTCCACCAATTCATTACAGACTATTTCAGTTTACTTTATGAATTAATTGTTTTAATTTTTTCTCCTCTTCTTTCTGTATTTCATCTTTATGCTAAGAGGGTCTTGTATAACCGTAAACCTTATCTGGTCGGTTTCCTCCCTGGTGGATTAATAATAACACTGGGCAACAATGAAATTGCTTCTTAGGTGAAAGCATACAATATGGAATGAATTTAACGTGCTGAACACGAATATCACATTCAGAAAAGCCGATTGGTTCTCGTTGCAGAGTTATTTTTTTTTTTTTTTTGTTAAAAAGTTGCTCTAATATAATATAATATGCATTATATTATATATTTTATTATATTTATTAAATTATTTAATATTATTATTCTATTTAAATAATACATCCTATATATATATCCCGTTAATATAATAATAAATCCCATTATTATAATGGAATTTAGTAAGATAAATACATGCTTACGAAATGTTTGCGTCATATTACATCACCTCTTAAACCTTTATTTCCGTTACATTACTACAGAGGCCGTAACGAAATTGATTGCGCAATAGCAAGCAATAGTCAAAAAGCGAGGCATTTCCTCTCACTTTGTGCATCTTTTTCGAAGCTATAACATACACGTGATTACGCTGTTGCAGTGTAATTTCAACTGTAGTAATGCCTCGTATCTGCGTTAATAGTGTAGATTACTTTTGTTATATTTGCGGAGAATTGACATTTGTTGCACAGAAAAGATTATCAGTGCAGTAGTTAATAAAGCTTATCATTTGTATTTTGGTTGCAAAATAGGCAACCTGGACAAAGACTGGACCCCACACGTATGCTGTCGCACTTGTGCAACAACTGTTTCCAAGTAGCTTCATGGCAAAAGAAAGACAATGCCATTAGCTGTGCCCATGATTTGGAGGGAGCCTACCAATCACATTGACTATTGATGACTGTTATTTCTGCTTGGTACCATCAACTTCTGGAGACTTCACCAAGAAAAACAAGAGGGCAATTGAATACCCTAACATACAATCTGCTCTGCTGTCTCACATGGCGAAGGACTCCCAATTCCTGAGCATCCTACAGGCGTTTCTATCAGTTCAGACGAGGAGAATCTCGATGTGTCACGTAATTCTCCTCAAGCGTCAAAGTCAGCATGTGGTGGCAGTAAGCATGATGATAACTTTTCGTGCTTTGATAAAACATCTTCACATAAAATTACCTCGGTTGAACTGAATGATCTTGTTCTCGATTTGGATCTGTCCAAAAGCAAAGCAGAGATATTGGCCTCAAGACTTCAACAAGGGAATCTTCTCAAAGAAAATATCCGAGTGACTTCATTTTGTACACGTCATCTGCTCTTCAAATCTTTCTTTAAAAAAGAAGAAAGTCTTGTGTTCTGCTGCGACATTGATGGCCTACTAAAAGAACTCCGCATTGCACATTAGCCAATGAATATATAGCGCCTGTTTATAGATGCTTCAAAACTGAGTCTCAAGGCGGTTTTGCTGAATAACGGGAACGAGCTTCCATCCATACCTGTCGCACATGATGTCTACATGAAGGAGACTTACTACAATCTAAAACAGCTTTCGGAGATGATTAATTACAGTAAGTATGGCTGGCAGATCTGTGCTGACCCGAAGGTAGTGTCTCTGTTGATGGGTTTGCAGCTAGGATATACAAAGTTCTGATGTTTTCTTTGTCTAGATTCATCATTCCTCCTTTGCACATCAAGCTTGGCCTTGTCAAAAACTTGGTAAAAGCCATGGAATAAGAATGGACCAGCATTTAAGTACATGCGTGGAAAAATTCCCTCGACTCAGTGTAGCAAAAATTAAATAAGGCGTTTTTGTGGTGCCTCAGATTAAACAGCTTTCCAGATACCCCTAATTTGGAAACTTCTTCGAAGTAAAGAAAAACAGGTTTGGGATGCGTTCTATCAAGTGTCGACAAACTTCCCAGGGAATGACGAGGTCGAAAAGTACAAGGATCTGGTTGAGGACATGTTGGCTTTATTTCAGGACTTCGGCTGCAATATGTCCTTAAAGATCTGCTTTTTGGACTCCCACTTCTATTTCTTCCCTGATAACTGAGGGCAGGTCAGTGATGAGCACGGCGAACGTTTTCATCAGGACATTGCCAACACGGAAAATTGGTCCACAGGAATGTTGGCTGCTGTACTTGGTTGGCTACTACTGGCTTGGAATGACTACTGTTGGATGCTCATTAGAGATCCTCCCCACGTTCATTACAAGCGACAGGCCAAAAGAAATCGAAAGTCCAAAGCAGATTAAGGTGTTCCTAACATGTATTATAATACATGTGTATATATACACTTTTCTAAACAATGCATATGCATTACAAAAGAACCACAGCCAATTCAGCTGTTTCTTTGTCAGATTCGTGTTCAGCAGATTTAATTCATTAGGAATTAACTATATTCATCTCGGAAGCACGATCTTTTTAAAAATTTGTTGCCCAGTGTAATGGTGTGGTGAAGTATTTTGAGAAAGAAAAGTGCAAAGGAAAAACACTTTTCTTCTCACCAATTAAGATTTATATTTTTGAACTTATTCTTGAAAATTAATTTTAGATAAAGCCCATTGTCACAGCACAGAAAAAAAAAAAAAAAAAAAAAAAAGAGGGAAAGAAATCCATAAGCACTCCACTCTTTTATAGAATTTTGCTGTTTAGATTTTCTTTCTTGTGGTGCCTTTCCTACTTCGTGCTGGCAGTTGGACATTGTCCAACTCGTATTTCAATTTCAACCTGAGAGTGGAAAATATATGACAGTTTTGTACAGTTTATTCTTCTTTCAGTTGATCAGGAAAAATACGAGTAATCAAAATAAAATCTTGCATTGCGAATATAACTGCCCCTTCCCAGATGGCATACCAGTAACATAATGAATACTGGGAGAAAAAAATCAACTGAATTAATAAATGTGTACAAGTATATATATAAATTTCTGGGTCCTTTTATGGTGTATTCTTATAAAAAATATTTATAAGACTTATTTTATGTATAATCGCAAAAATATTTCTACATTTCCAAAATTTTAAAGATATTTCCATTTAGAATAAAATGCTTCGACATGATTTTTCTTTTTCATAATGTTGCATTTCTTTTCATTTAAATTTATGCGAGCTTTGAAAGGAATTAAGGGCAAAACTAATTTTTAAAATTTCTTTTGTTGCTTGGTGCAAGTGTATGTGGATACTTACAAAAAATAAATTTTATAAGATATGCATTCAAAATAATTTATTTTTAATTAAATGTTGTGAATTATACAGTTCATTAAATTTTTTTTTATTGCTTTCATTTTGGAATTTAAATTTAAAATCATGAATATTTTTAAATAGAACAGTGAAAGACCAAAATTATATATCTGAAAAAAAAAAAATCACTGTAATATGGTAATGTAAACTTTGATTTTTTCCCCAAAATTTAACCCCTTATTAACTAAGCATTTTATGAAGACAAAAAGAAAAACATGAATTTTAAACATTACACAGAGACTACCATCTTATTTTTTGGAGATTATTTGAGGAGTAACGATCCCTTTTTGATCTTTTGTATTGGTGCATGCCAGTTAGTAGAGGTGGCAGCTGGCTCAAGTGTCATCATTGGAATGTATTTGACCATGATTTAAAATCACCAAGTTCGTCTTCATTGGCCCTGGAAAAGTGCTAATACAAAAATGATAATTTAATCCTTTGCACTCCAAAAACTAATTGGATGCTTATTGTACTTTTCGTTCACAGATTAAATTCTTTAAGAGACTACACAATTACTTTGATCAGCAATCAAAATAAGTGGTGACAACAACAGTAAAATCCTGTCTAATTTGTTTGAATAAAAAATTGCTTGTAAAGGTTCCATATGCATTTTGAGGGTAAAGTATGCATGCAACTCTCATCTCCCCTTAGCACAGATACAGAGTGCTAAAGGTTAACAAATGAAACAGATACTGTTAAACAAATCTGTAGACCAAATATCGTAAGTTACTTTGAAAAACTATTTAATTTAGGCATCACATTGATTACAGCGCAGATCTCCCAGGAAGGGAAGAAATCTGGCTGTACATTAGAAAGAGGAAGGGGGAACAGTCCTTGTTTTAGCTGCCCAGTTTTAAAGGGGCTTGTGACGTCAAATCTGCTTTGATAGTCAAAATAAAGAAATTTAGAGTTTAACATAATGATTTTGCAATTCCTAGCTTATTGAGTTGGTTACAGTAATAAATTTTTTCGAAAAGATACGGAGACGTTATTGTGAAAGTACTTTTCAGATTAAAAATTATGTCATCCGATACTCTTTGCTTAATAAAAGACAACAACAATAGGAAGATCTTAACAAGAATCTTCTAAGAAATTGTACTATTTTCAAATCACTGAAGTGTTACTTTTGGCGATATCTATTTCTTGGAAATTTCGTTTTCCGGTTCTCTGGAGAACTAGCTCGACTACCACGGTGGTCATGAAATGGCTGTGTCTCCTCTTAATGTTGATAAAACTTTAATATTTTGACCCTAATGTCTACCGAAATTTCTTTCTAAATTAATGAAAACATCAATACGAACTAATTTATTATGATGGTAACATGGATATAAATGACCAAAGAATAAATTATGCAACAATTAAATTAAACTATATCGGTATTTCTATCATTACAGAGGGCGAATTTGCAGCTGAAAATCCCACAAACTATAAACCCTTTTAATCAATCCAGAGAACTGAACAGTACAGTAATCCTCGCCAAATCAGTTTGGTTACAATTTCAAGCACCAAATCTGAACTCTTGTACATAAAGCTTGCATTTTTATTGCCATATATATATATGATTAAAAAAAGTTTCTAGCCCAGATTCAAATTGGGGAAAAAAAAAAAAGAAAATGGTTGAAATCTAGTTTAATGTGCCCCTCGAGTTTTGATGCCAAATAGTC
>BGPR01039214.1:0-14391 GCA_013235015.1 Araneus ventricosus
AACAACACAAAGCATAAATCCCGAAAAGCCTCGCCAAATAGCTTTTCGTCTTCGAACTTTTGTTTATATCGCCAGAAAAAGGCATAAAAGATATCTAAAAGCAGGATTTAAAAAAAGTTCTCAACTTCTTCTTTGGCGTATAGAACTGAAACATATGAGTTAAAAGGGAGTTCCAGGATTTTGAAGATGTTGATTTTTTGTTGCCATCATTTGTACATTTTATACTAACTACTCATTTGTATATTTTATACTAACTACTATACTGCATCATTTGTATATTTTATACCAACTACTATATTACATCATTTCTACATACTAAGTACTGTACTACATAATTTTTGTACATTTTATACTAACTTCTATAGTACATTATTTGTTCATTTTATACTAACAAATTTATTCAATCAGTCGTTTTTGTTATTATTTTAGTGTTATTAAGCTATCGGTAGAAATCATTCAATTCATATAAGAATTATCGATATTTCGTAAATTTATTTAAATGGCAGCATTATAAAAATTGATTTATGATACATTTTAAAATGGGACTTTTTTTGTTTTCTGAGGGGGTGGTTGTAACAAATTCAAATGAATAATTTTTAGAACATACGCAAAATGTTAAATTCTATAATATAAATCGAAACACTTATCTATATATATATATATAACTCAACGCATGTATGTATGTGTTCCAGCATTACTTCCGAATGGCTAATCAAATTTTGATGAAACTTTGTACACAGGTTCCTCATTAGCCAACTTGAAGTACTGAAGGGGTTACTAAGCCCTGAAAATGTCCCTTAGGGTAGGGTGGGGCAAAGTGCCCAAAATACATATAACAAATAGGCCAATTGACATGTTTGGCGATTTTGATGGAACTTGGTACGCATGTTCCTCACTATATGGCTTGAAACACTTTAGGGGTAAATAAGCGCTAGCCCAAGCCCTTGGGGTAGGGTGGGACCAAGCCACCAAAATACATATTAAATAAATACATATACATACTTATAGGCCGATTGAAATGCTTGGCGATTTCGGCGACTTGGGAGATTTTGATGAAATTTGTTTCACACACTTCTAATTAGCCAACTAAAAATACTATTGGGGTAAATAAACGTTTTTCCAATCCGTCAGGATAATGTGGGTCAAATTCTTTAAAATACATTTAATAAATGCACAGATGAAGAGATTTTTGTGACCCCTTGACAGCTCCATATGCTCTCATATCTAATAAGATGGAGAATTCTTGTTGTAGAGAATGCGTTGTCCTTTTGATTCAAAGAACACTTGAGATGTTAAGAGAATGTGTAATTTTTATCCTTTTTATACAGCTTTATGTAACTTGACTTGCTTCAAGTTTCGTAAGATAAAATTTTGTAATCGATGTTTCACTTACTTCCTGATATGCGATGGTTTTGAAATTTCATACAAGCATGTGGTCTCTCTCAATATACTATTTTAATATTTTCAAAGCTTAATTATCTATTTCAGAACATAATTAATCGAGTGCGTTAATTAAGTTTTTATTTCATACTAATAGCTCCATCTGATAACTAATGAGATGGAGACTGACTATGGAGAATGGATGACTTTGAGAAAAAATTGATTTCGATATTCCATAATATTTATAAAAGTGAATTATAATTTAAAGACGAAACAGGAGAAAGTTAAAATGCAAATAAACTCTACTGATGGAACACCAACAAGAGTGTGTTTTTAAAAACTGTACTTATTCAATACCTCGATCAATCAACAGATTCATTATGATGTCCAAATGGAATGACATAAGATTAATTTCCTTACAAAAGTCACTGACTATAACGTTAGTTTGAGAACGCATAGTCAAAATGGAAACTAGATACGATTATCAATCAAATATTGAATTATTGATTAAGTCCATTTATGAAGATACTTTGGTATTTAATTCATTTAATTTTCCTCTGTCAGCAAATATATTAAGAAAAACAAGAAAAAATTTTATCGTTATTTACATTATCTAAAGATAAAATAATTTTATTAATCAGTAAAACTTATCAAGTTCTATGGTAATTCTAGTTCCAATTATTCTTCTACAGTAGAAAACAATTGTGAATAATTTATTTTTCGTAACAATTTTTAAAACTTTTTTTTCTTGCACTTAACAACTTCTTTAAAAGAGACCTTTAAAGGAAAAATTCTAGAGTATCTTAACGATGCTCCAGGGACCAAAATTCAACAAAGATGTGCTTTATTTTTCTTATATGCTTCGTTTTAGATGATGACTTTTGAGTGTTTTGAATGTCAACAAAGAAAGTAAGTTATATTTATTTCCACTGATCCATTCGAGCCAGCAAGCAAAGTACTCCTTTCAAATTTAGGATGATACCTTTCATCTGCATTAAATTGACTTCATTAGGCCGTGAATGATCATGCAGTTTTTCATGAGTTTTTCCATGTGTAAGTAGCTTCAGAACATATTAGTTTAATCTCCAACGCGTTGTATCTATTGATTTCATATGAGAATAATTTTAAAATGGTAAGTCATTAAGTATGTTACAAGCCGATATGAGAATTCGGAAATCAGTAAGATATTGTTTCCAAATATTTAAACAGGTGGCAGCTCAATCCAACCGAATGTTGTTCATTTCGAATTATGAAATAACAGTTGTAAACATGCGCAGCTGTGTTTGAAAATGGCAGTAGTGCTCCAGGAGTGTACGCTAGGAGATGAATGGTGACAGAGTTTTGGGATTCTCAAGGAGTTTTGCTCTCTCATTTCCTGAAAGGAGATAAAATTGTGACTACTGCCTCCTACTGTATCATTCTGTCGAAGTTTCGGAATGTAAATCAAATTAAACGTCAATGCCTACTGACTCGAGAAATTTTGTCCCATTACGGCAATGTCAGGCCTCTTACAACTCGATTAATCAGAGAGGAAATTTAAGAGTTTCGGTGGCAACATTTTAAACATCTACCTTACAACCCAGACTTAGCTCTAGGCGATTATCACCTGCTTGGTCCTCTCATATTGCATCTGGTTGGCACGCGTTTCGCAACTGATGCAAACGCTGATCGTGAAGTACATAAGAGGTTGAGACAGCTGCTCAAAGACTTTTATATGGCAGGTATTGGGAAACTCATAAAGGTATGGGATAAATGTATTAATGTAAATGGCGATTATATAGAGAAATAAACATGCTTTTCAAGTAAATATTTTGGTATCCCTTCTTTATTGGCTTTTGTAACCTACTTTCTGACTTGCCCTCGTAAAATGGAATGTATTTTGCAGAAGAGTTAACTAATTCACAACTTCACATACAAAGGGGACACTGCACAGAATGAGACCCCGAAAAAATAATTGCAGAACAGAGAACAATCGAATATTATTTTTAAAATGCAATAATTTATCAACAGTACTCAAAAACTGTTAAACTGATGTGAACTTAAGCGATAGAACGATCACAGCATAAGGGTGGAGGTTTTTCCGATTTTTCTTCAAGTAAAACATAAATGTCAGTCAGTTTCATCAGAATATCTTCATGAAATGCAACCTATTCCCATACATGAGAGACAAGTCGGATTTCTACTTTAGATGTTCCGATAATTTGGAAAACAGCAGAGTACATACTAACACTTTACAATGAGTCCTTCGTTCATGGATTTGGATAAACTTGCTAGGCCAAGTGGGATTGGAACCAGACCACTTAATAATTTTATAGTCAGACATAGCGACTTCACGAGACTCTATTCTTTAACGTTTGCATTTTATTTGCATAATATACATTATTTTATTTTATATATTCTTCTCAAATTCTCAGTGATTATGAATTTCTACAAGAGAACAATCACCGCAAACGGGTGGAGGTTTTTCCGATTTTCCTTCCAGTAAAACGGAAATGTCACTAAAATGTGACTAAAAAAATGTCACAGAAATGTTACTAAATAGTATAATAATAATATAGCTATGAATCAATTTTACTTATTTCCAAAGAATCTAAAATCAAGAAAAAAAATTTAAATCGTAACATATTAATATAAAAATGATGTCATTTGCACAGAAAAATTGGAATTTAGGTTAATGGTTTCGATTGTAAACCATGCAACAAATACATTCTTGTCTCTTGACAAAAATCCCAGCTTCATTTTTGTCCTTTCTGCGTAAAAGGCATCGTTTTATCTTTATTCGTTAGGGAATTATTCAATTTCAAATTTTCCTGTTACTGGATCAAAAAGCATAATAAGTACATACTTTTGTTCATTTCCTATATCATTTCTCACCTTGCTAAGAATCCATTACTTTCCCCTCTCTTTATATTTCTGTAACATCTTAAATCACATACCTCCCTCCAATAAAACTCTCGACTCCGTAGTTATCATAAAAAGACATAAATTCTTGTCTCATCTACATCCCTTTGACAACCTCCTCATTTCCGAAGATATCTTCATAATCCAGCACGAGAACAGGCATTCAACAATTATGGAATGGGTCGCTGTTACTTCAGTGGAATGATTACATGTTCCGAAACCAAATGACGGGTATTCCCTGTGACAGAATAAGATAGGCATTAATGGAAAACCGAATCGATCAATAAGTGTCATGGCGATTGTCTAACTATTCTTACTTTTTTGTTTTTTCCTTTCTCCATGGAACCTAGTTTAGTAGAAGCTAACAAGAATCCATAGTAAAGGAAAGAAGTTACCTTAAATGAAAGGAACCTTGAATGTTGGTGTATTAAGAATTCTGCTATAAACGGCTACAGCGAAATAAAGTCAAATAACGGTTAATAATTAATTGAAGCATTTTTTGTTTCGAAGTTCTTTTTCATTCAAACCCGCCTATAATTTTGATTAAATTCAAAGCAGGCAATAGCGCTAAAAAAAGTTACAACTTTACTAAACCTTTTATAATCAATTAATTTTTTCCATTTGGGGCTTACCTCTTATCTTCTTTGTTCTAATTTTATTTTAACGTAGGTCTACGTTCCTCCCATTGGGGTCTCAGGAATTAAATTGATTCACACGCCAAAACGCCACAAAATTTGTTATAGGAGATCCTCTATATCTCGATAACTACATATGTTAAAAACATAACTAATGTCTTATTTTAGAGATAAATGGTAACAACAGAAGTTACAAAAAAAATTTGAAAATCGGGATTGTAGTTCAGAGACTACTAAGTCGCAAAGTTGGGCAAAAATACGCATGAATTGGTAACGCGATCCTCTATATCTCGGTAATTACATATGTTAAAAACATAACTAATGTCTTATTTTAGAAACAAAGGGTAACAAAAAAGTTACACAAAAACTTACTTAAACTTAAAAACTTACGATAAACTTCGAGAAACAAAATAGTCAAATGTAGTCAATTTAATGTAGTCAACAAATGTAGTCCTACGCCTTTAAAATCATCGGCTCTTGAAGAGACAGCCTCCCGTCATATTTTGTTCTAATTAACTCTTCTTAATTTCTGATTTACTATTTACTAGTTTTTTCTCATTCTCTATAAATCATAATAATACTCCTGTTCAGTTCCCGCATCGTATCTCCCCTTTTATAAGTATACATTACTTTTCCTTCACTTTGTCTTTCTGTAACATCATTTTCGATCATGCACCTTCCACCGGGGCAACTTTAGACTCCATATTTATCACAAAAAGTCATAAACTCCGGTCTCATCTACATTTCCTTGACAGCCTCCACATTATCAGAAGGTTTCTTCGTCCATAAATCTTACCAACGCATGTCACCTGCTGCATCCGACTTCATCTTCACCAGAACGAGAGGGGCAGGCAGTCACCTATTATGGAGTGGATTCCTGGCACTCTGGCAGAATGATTGCACGTTCCGAAACCAAATGACTGGTATTTTATGGGACAGAATAAGGCAGACATTAATGGGAAACCGAATCAGTCAATAAGTGTCATGGCGATTCTGTAACTATTCTTACTTTTTGTGTTTCGTTTTCTTCTTCCTCGGAACCAAGTTTGCTACAAAAGACCAGCAAATATAAAAAGAAAAGGACGGAAGTCACTTTGAGTAAATGGAACCCTTATTGTTGACGTAATAAGATTTCTGCAATATACAGCTAAAATAGCATTGTGGGAGGGGGTCTTTGGAAGCACATAGGTTCGAGGACATTTATTTTCTGCTTCAACTGGAATGAAGGGTTAGTGATGTAACAAATGTGATGTGCATAAATTTAGCTTAATAGCAGGATTTATTACCTGTTATATCATGCTGTTTCAACAACACTTGATTTTACCTAGTAGGATAGTAAAAAAAATACGATGATATTTATCTCATACTGTGATGTCATCTGAGGAAGGATAAGTCAGGTGAAGACGGAAATGGGTCATGGTAAAAGGGAGTGCCTATCTGTGCTCAACATCTGCATCTTTTTTTGTTTTGCTACAAGGGCTATATTTTGAACTTTCCTTGACGGCTTCGCAGGTGCTGATGTCTAGTTTTCGGTAATATTTGGTTGAGAGTTTTTAAAGAATTCCTCTATTGAGGTTAAGTCTAAAAATAGTGTAGAGCTCAGTTTAAATCTCTTTTTACTTTCTCGTATGTGAAATACACAAAGAGAACATATTATAATAATTAAAAAACTCGACATCAACATTCTGATAAGTCTTCACGTTTTAGACTTCCCTGAATCCGATACAAAAACTTTGGTAATTAAGTCTGTCTGTCGTTCGATCCATCTGTTTGTGAACATAATCACTGAAATCCACAAGGAAGAAATATGAAATTTTGTATCCGTCTGAGAAGCAAATTGTAAGTCTGTATGAAATATAGGATGAAATCGATATACAGGAAGTCTATCTTTCTGTCTGTTCAAGTGTATGTCAACTTAATAACTCTGAAAGGCGCATCATGCTATATATATAAAAGTTGGCATATGGTTTTATCACTATTTTTACATGTTCCGGTTGATTGCCCACACATTGACTCAACAGCACTTCCAAACGTACGACGATGTGGCCCGATTCATCTCTGAATGCTTTTCCTCCAAAGGAGCAAAATACAATTGGGATGGTATCCGCACCTTACCAGAAATCTGGAGAAAAAAGTGCAGCTAGCAACGACCATTACTTTGAATACAGCACAGCTATTACTTCTCTTCCATTTCTCGTGTTTTCTTTCCATCCAACTTCCTCATTTTTAACCCTTTTCAATTCACTACATGTTTCGTTTTGAAAATTACTCAATTTATTTCAAAAATTAGTATGAGACATGTAGCTGATCATAAATATGTAAAGGAAAAAAAATTAGCACTTTTTATTTTCAAGAAATTTGTGGTTTCACAGTAAAACCAATGAACGGCAACGGGCTATTTTTCCTCCGAGTAAGTTATCATCGAAATGAAATTTAAATTATGTATTTAATTTATAAGTATAAGTGAGTATTCAAGATATTCAACCTTCTTAAAATACAATATTACTTCCGAAGATACAATTTTAAAAAATATCAATTTGTGCATGAACTCTCATCATTTGTTTCTCTTGGAGATCAAAAGCAATTTAGCTCTTGCAATGCCGATATATTTGTGAATACTAACGGTAATTAACTGAATTTTTTATATAAATTGACATATATATCTGGCTCTTAAGTTATGAAAGAACAATTAAGCTACGTTTCGCCCATGCGCATTAAAAAAATGCTCAATCTGTGGTTTCACTGAGAAACCAATGATCGCGAAAGGGTAAAACGTTACACCTACGAAGACCGAGCGATATATGAAAAAGACCCGAAGGAATCCCAATATTGTATTCACTATTATTCATTTATTCGGTTTATATTTCTTTTGGTTGATTTATATTTAAAATTGAATGAAAGAAAGCACAACCAGTTCCAGGTTTTACTGAGCACTGTGTATGCACCACTTGATTCAGTGAAATTCCAATGACGAAACATAGGGATGAATTAAAATGTTGCCAATATTTTCGAAAAATTAGTAATAAGAAAAAAATGCATAAAAATTTAATCTAAAATGCTAATTGATTTTGAAATTTTTCTTAGAGTTTATTTAACTAATATGCTCCGTGGAACCCTCCTTTGCCATACTTGGCTACCAATTATTCAAATTTTTTAATAAATATTTCGACGAAAGACATTATAACAATACTTTAATAATAGGTCTTTTAGCATTTAGTGCTTATTTTTTCTTTAAATAAGTTAAAATTTTGGATTATTATTTAAAATGATCATTTCATAATATTTCGCTAACAGTGAAAGGAAACAAAAACGAATAAAATGATGAAAGTTTACCCTTTTTTCGTTATCAACTTAATGCTATCACCCAAAGTCATTAATTCCCTGCCACAACTATTAACAATGCCTTTACACACAGCTGTTGTGTATTTTAATGTTTTTTTACCAACATACTATCTAACAAAAATGCCTTCCCGAATTTCTAGGAAGCTGGGAATTGATTCCATTTATCAGGCTGCTCAATATCAGAATAACTTACGCAAAGTTCCTGTTTTTATATTTCAACCGGAAGAAAAACTTTCTCAATACAGCCAATTTTGTAACATGATAACATTTTTTCGAGATCATTTGCCTAGCTTAGGAGCTAGAATTCAATTTCTAACTGTAAAAATTGCGGTAGACTCTCTCTCTTAACCGGCATCAACGGGATCTCGCCGGTACCCGATAAAAGAATTTTCCCGATAATTGAATACAAGTTTCTAGAGCTTATATGCTCAAGTTTTGTGCCGCTATCTGTAAAAATTGCACCATGCGCAGTCCGTTGGCCATGCTTCCAATCTATCAGTCACAAATAAATAAATAGTATAGGAAAAAGAACAGATTATTTAAAATTATATATAGGTAAATTTGTATTTAAAAAAACCAAATTAAACAAATTTTTTTCAAAATTTGTTTAATTTGCACATTTAATTTGTTAAAAATTAATTTTAATAAATTAATCTTTAAAATATATACATATATTAACAGTCATGAAATTTAAAATATAATTAATGATTCGAATTATTGCAGATGTACTATTTACAGATGTGGGGCGTATCAAGAACAAGTACAGCACCCAGTTGTCCTTCTGACATCTTTACAGATGGGGATTAGTGTCCTTCTTCGACATCTATTCCTTAAAAACACTTTTCATTTCAGGAGCACGTCTTGCTCCCTTGAACTCCAGAGTCTCTCGAATCCATTTCGACCAATCTGATCTTAATGTTCCTGGTTAGATGGAAAGGCCAAAGAGCGTTTCTCTCTTATAGAAGACTGGTGTTAGTGAGGTAAAACCACACATATTGCCACATGAGCGTAAGAGTGTGATGTATAGCTTTATCTTCGTGTGAAGACGTATAACTTTGGATGTCTTCCAGCTTACAAGATTATCGAAAAAGTTTCAAAAGGTTAGTGTGCATACTATGAAGCTTCATAACATCATAATCTGGTATAAATGAAATTTCTGAAATTCTGGGAAAATTTCATGAAAGTCTGCAATTCTATGTGTGCTTCCTTCCATGTAACTTTCTTTGTCTGCTTCTCGTCTTTATCTTCTCCCTCTCCATCTTCGTTACCATTTTTCTTCTTTCTCAGTACATGCTAAATTGACTTTATCGTCATAAAGAGAGAGCGTGACGGGAACGGAATTTTTTAAATTCAGTCAAGTCTGCAACTCCTCTTCACAAGCCAATTATATACATATATGTTACATTATGGCAATGTCATTGTATGGAAATATTTGCATAGTGAAAAAAGTACCTTCTAAAATGGGTAATGCTGAAAAAGATAAGCTGCAAAAACATATTAAATGGCACTATGATCGTGTTGAGTGAGAAGCACACCAAAGGTAAGAGCATAAGATCAAATTAGAAAAACACTGTTTATTAACAATTACCACTAGTGACATGATTACGGAACAATTATTCAACACAATCAATATGATACTTGGAACACCTTGCAATATGATACTTATTAAATAAACAATTATTTTCACTGCAGTCAAAGAAAAGAAATCTTACCGAAGCATGCTTCACCAGGAAGATCAGGATGAAAATTTGAGCTCGTTATCTATGAGTAACTCTGAAATGAGATCTCCATATCTCTCAACATAATCAAGGATAGTAACGTGTGATGAACAAATCATCACTATTCTGTGTCTTTAAAAACAAATTGTGCAAAAAAATTCATTTCTGAAAAACAGGAATCAAAAAGGCGACATCATTATATTGCATTCTTTTTCCGAACACACATGCCTCACAAAAACGTTCCTTCAACTCTGTTGCCACTCATTTTCTTCTATTTAAAACCTGTTCTACTGTTGGTCTAACTATAACATTGTCCTATGAATAGTCGGTCTAACTATAACACACACTGTGCTCTGTTCAGAATTGCTATATCTACACGATTAAAATTCGATGTGTATGTATGTGAGGCTATCTTCGCACGAACCGCTCAACGGAGAAGCGCGCGGAAAGTACCAAAAGATGGGGGATAATCCAAGGAATCCGTCTTGACCGTTTAAATTCCTAAATTACAATTAGTAAAAAAGATATTAATTAAAAATTAATTTACAACAATACTTTTCATTGTTTCAGTGCAATTCAATCACCGTTTTCATTGTTTAAACAAATATTTACTTGCGGGTTTCTCTTTCATTGTTGAAAGCTACAACAATGCAATATGGATATCTCAACAATAATGCAATTTGGATGGCGTTGTGTGCTTTGAGATTTCATTTATGTAGTGCATCTTGCTTCATGCGAATATAAACTGGAGGCGGGCATATGAAAAAATATGGATCCCGAGCAACGCCAGGTTATCTCCTTCCTTTCGTACTAAAGTCAGACAAAAAAATAATTCCGGAATCGGATAGACCATTCATTTCGCCATGACAAGGTATAATTTTTTTTCTTTTACAAAATAACGATTTTTTGTATTTTTTGCTATTTTTTTTAAATAAATCGATTTCAACGCATTTACGCGGACGGAGTGTTCGAACCGCTCTTTCCTCCTTATTTATTTAGAAGAGAATGTTGGGCATGTGTCAAGTGACCTCACTTTTTCTCTCCGCCAGGTAATGAAGCGTTATTCGAGATAACCCGTGCATCGTCAGGCCACGCAGCTAGTATTTTCTTTATTTGTTGATGAATAAAGTGTGTAACAAAGAATAACATTTGGTATTGATAAATTTATCTTGTATTTCATACAGTAATTATAGCGTGCAAAACTTATTCCCTTGGGCGAAAATCGAAATTTTGCCAACAGTTCTTTACCAATCTACCTGTAGTGTCTCGGAGTGTCAATACCACACCAGTGAAAATATATATCTGATCCACAAACATGGCATTAGCATTTTCCTTCTGTGAAATCATGTCTCAGATCCTCGTTCTTGAAAATGTTCACCACTCACTATCGAAGAACTGAAAGCTTTTATGTGAGATTCCGCAAATGTAAAGAATTGCCGAATGAACGTCTTTGCCTTCTGATGGGTTTCATAAGAGTTAAATTCACACATCATCTTGAAAAGTGATTACGAATTCACATCTTTCAGGCTAAAGACGAAATAACATGCAAAAATAAAAAGAAATAAGAAATCCAACTTTATCAAATGTTACGCATTACATCCTGTTATTTCCTTACATGTGGATGTCTACAGTCAACATTTATCTCCAGTTTATAAAAGACTCGGTACTGCTAAATAAAGACTTCAGAACTGACTTCGCGGTATTCCAGAAGCGACACAACTCATGCGTGCCCAAATATATTCGTAGAATGGGGCGAGATTTATGGGTTGACAAATCAACGTTTATGAATAAATTCCCCGTTTTCTGAGCTCGCTTTAACTTGAGCATGGTGAGAAAGGAGAACGGAAGGAATTACGGCATAATTGCATTTTGGCGCTTTAATAGACTCGCTTTGTGTCCGCCTCGTGTTAACTCTCCGAGTAGTTTGGCAATGACTTGAGACATCTTAATGCGTCTTGAAATAGCTGAGCGTCAGAGAACTTGGGGTTAGCCCATTTGCTTATAATTCAACCCAATGGGGTCTTTATAAAAATGGGGTATAATATATATATATATATATATAGAGAGAGAGAGAGAGTGTGTCCCATTATCCCTTTAACTCAGCAGAGAGATTTCTCAGAGAAGGAAAAGTGTCCAAAGATCCGTGCCACTATTTTCGAGAAAATCGCAATCAAAACACAACAACGTCCCGTCCGCTTTACTTAAAAGTATCCTTATTTAAAACCTGAGAATATCCTCATACTCAAAATCCTCATAAAACATGGGAATTTTTATGGATCCAATTGAAATAACTGATGCATCGAATCCCAATTACAACAACAACAAAGTTAGTAACTCGTCTTAATGTTGCCAGCACATCTTTCAAAGCACATTGCTATGCCGGACTCAATCCACCATTCCACGACTCATACCTTGATGTGGAAGGTAGTCGTTCTGAACTGTTATACCAGTATACAGGGCGTCCACACTTATCATGATCAATAGCTAATTTCTAAATCGTTAGAGATAGAAATATAGTTCCAATTGGAAAAATGCTTTAAATAAAGGGAAAAATAATAATATATGTTTATTGAGTCACTAAATATATTTCTGAAAAAAAACGAATTCTATCTTTTTATACGGTCCCCTGGTCCTATCAGTCATATTTAGTAAAATATTCTTGACATTCTAACATTGTAAACAAAAAAGCCCCACTCTTCTGCTACTAAAACTGAGAGAGTTCTGGAACTTCGAATTTCATGATTTTAAACCAATCAGCGGCCTCGTCGAGCAAGTGCTGTGCATTGATTGGTGGATCGTCTTCAAGACAACTATTGAAATGTAAAGTGGTCTAAATCAGCGATATTCAAAGCTCCATAACTCGGTCAGTTTTAGTCGCAGAAGAGTGGGACTTTTTTTGTTTAAATATTAGAGTGACAAAAAAAAATTTACTAAATATGATTGACAGGACCGGAGGACCGTATAAAAAGTTAGAATTCGTAACTTTTTCAGGAATATATTTGTTCACTCAAAACACATATATTATAATTCTTCCCTTCATTTAAAGCATTTTTTCAATTTGAACTATATGTCTATTCCTAAGGTTTAGAAATTAGCTATTGTCCACGATAGGTGTGGACACCTTGTATATTATACTTAAAGTGTGTACCTCTGTTTTAAATAAAGTCTGTTTGTAACCGAGAGGGATATTATTTTTCGAGTGCGATTGTCTCGAAAAGTAAAGGTCATAGAGATGTGGTTCTTTGAATATTTTTCATCTTCTGAGAGTGATGAATCGCGATATACTGAGTTTATGTGGTAACTATGGGACATCCTGTATAAAAACAGAGAAAGAGGGTCCCTTTTTAATGTCCCCCTGTTATCGGGACTAAATATAGTTTGATATTATCCACGTATAGTGATAATTATCTGGACTTATTAAAGGTCGTCTGTTTGGTTTATCTCAATTAATTTCAGTTTGGCTGAATTATCCGGATTAGTAAGAGTTAAATATTATTCGTCAATATTTTTTAAGTTATTCGCCCAAACACCTTTCTATTATTTGAAGCATAATTACTCCAGAATATATTTGATATGAGGATAATGCTGTTTAATTTGACCTCTAAATCATCAACTTTCCCATATATTTTATTTTAAAAATGACCTAACACTTATGGCTTAAGTGCTCGAAATTACTTTTCTCACGTATTTAGATAAAAAGAAAAAGATTCACCTTTCATGTAATGCATAGTTTTATTACTTTCTTGCGCGTTAAAAAATTAAATGAGCAAACGAGGAAAATTTGTTAATTACAAAATCAAATTATGCCATTTATAGACATAAAATTCACTCAAGAAATCAGCTCGTTATAATAGAATGATGAAACGTAAGTTACAAAATATATATGACACACGCTCTATAATAATATTTTATTCCAGTTTGCTTATATAAGTTTCGCTTGCATAAAAATCCTCGAAAGATCGAAATCATCCCTATTACCACAAGATGCTGTACAATATTGCTATGATATCCTCATGATATTGTGTGGTATTCAGAATATTGCATAACATCTTGAGGATAACGTACAATATCTTGTGCTAATAGGGAGGATAGCGTTCTGTCACGCCCATGGTTGCGTCACAAACGGGTTGTGAAGTTACTGAGGAAATCTAAAGCAATTATTTTCCTATAATAAACCAAAAATGTTAATAAAGTATTACATAAACAAGTAAAGTTATACTTAATTTTCACATTTTTTCTGTTATTCATTGCTTCAAAACAAACATTCATTTCTACAGAATTAATTGTTGTATACTGAAACAGAAACACTTTTGACTAAAAAAATGTGTTTAGAAATTTGTGTAAAAGGCTTTAATATCCTATACTAAAGCAATGAAAAATAATGAAGGCTTCCTTTTCTTTTTAACGCAACGTTT
>BGPR01039215.1:3654-14391 GCA_013235015.1 Araneus ventricosus
TATGTATGGGACGCATGGCAACCCTACTTATATCGCATATTAATATTTAGAGGTAAACAATTAGCATGTCTTGCTTTTCTCCAAAACGCATCCACTTGCCCTAGTTTAAAATTTTTCCCCGAAAAAAGTTAGTAAAATGTTTGCTTACACATAAAAAAAGTATGTCACCTGATGGTTAAAGGACTTCGAACCGGCCCAGATACTTAACTATTTCATCCTATAAGCACATATCGTTAAAATGTCGGTACAAACATTTGGGTTAAGGAAAATAATAAAAATGAGCAGAAAATACCCAAAATTCACGAAAGCACAATTAATTAAGCTAGTTTTTCCAAGACATTTTCCTCGTTTTATCCCGTTGCACGTGGGAATTCATCGCTTTTCTTTTTCAGGACGAAATGAGCTAAAAGAACAGGGATGCACAGATCACATTTTAGACCCCCTAGTTAAGATCAGTCGGCATGCCGACTCATTAGCTGGGCAATGAATATGTTAATTACATCATTAAGTTGCAATAAAAATAATATACATGAGTGCGACGAGTCTTTTGACAAAAATATTTGCATTTTTAAGATGTGTGCGAAATCCTGTCGATTGCAGCAAAAGAAAAATAGAAGATAAATATCTGTGTTTCGTTTCTTGCAACTCAGAATTTCCATAAATTAGAATTTCTGTCCGCCAAACACGCGATCCGCATGCAATCTATGTATTTTTTGCACCCAGGTTTACATCATAATTAAACATAAAATTTTAATAGAAACTTCGCTAGTTGCATTTTTTAAATGTCCTCACAGGCGGTACGGATGATGAACCCAGTGGATGCTTACTTTCTTGTAGGGTGATTTTTAATTAACCTACAACTTTTAACTGAAATAACTTCTCAGAGTCTCACTAGATGGCGCCGCGAATGCATGGAGTGGAAGAGGGCGTAAAAGGAATTTGTTTCGTATCAGCTCCACGCCATTTTGAAAATGTCACTCAAAGTGTCATATTCAACCGAAGATCGTATATTTATCGTTAAAAATTGGTATTCATGTGGCGAAAATGCCATCCATGCATCGTATTACTACGAGGGTCATCCAGAAAATAAAGACCGTTTAGTTATATAAAATGAAAAACACAATATTTATTGAAAAAAAAGCGTCCTTCGCTTCTCTACATAATCACCTCCTACATTTAAACATTTGTCGTATCTGTTTACAAGCTTCAGAATTCCCATGCCATACTCTTCTGCCGCTAGTTAATTAGGCCAGTTGGACACTACATTCTCCAACTCTTCAGCACTTCCAAAACGTTTACCGCCCAGAAACTCTTTCAGCTTAGGTAAAAGATGGAAATCGCTAGGAGCAAGGTTCGGACTATAGGGTGGATGATCAAAAATTTCCCATCCGAATTGATCTAGCAATTCTTGAGTTGCAGCGGCAGTGTGAGGGCGGGCATTTTCGAGAAGAAACACAATTCCTCCAGGAAGCATTCCTCGTCTCCTGTTTTGAATGGCTCGCCGTAGTTTACTTAGAGTCTCAAAATAACGATTTCCATTGATCGTACAAGTATTGCTCCTAGCGATTTCCATCTTTTCCTTAAGCTGAGAGTTTCTGGGCGGTAAACGTTCTGGAAGTGATGAAGAGTTGGAGAATGCAGTGACCACCTGGCTGAATGAACTGGCGGCAGAAGGGTATGGCATGGGAATTCTGAAGCTCTTGGACAGATACGACAAATGTTTAAATGTAGGAGGTGATTATGTAGAGAAGTGAAACAAGCTTCAGGTATGTAACAGAATTGTTTTTCAGATAAATATTGTGTTTTTCATTTTGTATAACTAAACGGCCTTTATTCTCTGGATGACCCTCGTAAATAGTATTGGACATTAACTACTAATTAAGTTTTAAAATTAATTATTTATCATAAAAGTGAGAAAAATCATACCTTTATTGCATAATTATACATTTCAGATTTTATACTAATTGTTGTGCTTATTGGTAAGCTTTTAATTTTTAAAAATCTTTAATCATGAGCTGACGTGCTTATTGTCTATGAATATTAGCTACAGCATCGTGAATAGAATTAAGCTCATTGAATGTTTTTCATTGTTCTTTCGACAAAAGAAATAAGTTCGAAGTTTTTCAATGGAATCCATTACGACTTAAAAGGAAGGCGGAATAACCTACTTCATCATCATCGCTCAAATTAGCACCAGGCAATTTGCCTTCTATTAATTCATCAATTGTGAATAATTTCGAAGTCGTGATATCTTTATCGCAGTTCACCTACAACCCTAGTAGCACAAAGATATTGCACAATATTGTAAAATATTGATCATTATTCATAATATTGTTTAATATTGAACAATATCATATAATATCTAACAATATTGTACAATATCGGGCAGCATGTTGAGCTATCTGGGTAGAACGGAGAAAATTTCCACGTTTTAGTAAGCGTGAAAACGACGTATTACCGAAGTTTGCGTCGTATAAACGAAGTACTTTATCATTACCATGAACACGAATGAATCGGGACTGTGATGAAACGACGTATAAATGAGAGACGTACAAGAATGGATCCAAAAAAAGGTTGCAAGGGTTATAAATTAATTATAAATTACTATCAATATTAGACAGAATATGCAAAAGGGCATACAAAAGGGGCGAACTTGCCGATCACTTTTCCACATATTCACCAAATCTATTTAGGCATTTATCTGAACGCAGGACCAACCTGGTTAAACAGGCTTGGCAGAAATCACGTCCTGTCCATTGAGCCAGTTCTCGACAACTATTTTCACATCACTCTCTGAAGTGAACCTTGTTCCAGACAAGTATCCCTTCAATTTCGGAAAAAGGAAATAGTCACAGAGTCATCCGACGCAAACGCCCTGGCATGTTAAGTGATGGTGTCATCCTCCTGCATGACAATACCCATACCACTCGCAGAACTTAAGAATTGATGAAAAAGTTCAAGTAGGAAGCCCAGATTCGGCACCCAATCTGGGTTCCAAACACTTATCTGGAACAAGGTTCTCTTCAGAGAGTGATGTGAAAACAGTTGTCGAGAACTGGCTCAATGGACAGGACGTGATTTCTACCAAGCCGGGTTAAACAAGTTGGTCCTGCGTTCAGATAAGTGCCTAAATAGATTTGGTGACTATGTGGAAAAGTGATCGGCAAGTATGCCTCTTAATTCCCTTTTGTATTTTCTGTTTAATGTTAATAAATAATTTTTTATTACCCTTGTAAACTCTTTTTTATCGATCCTCGTACAAACGATGCTTTATTGTATATATTTTTAGAAGAGCTAGAAATACATTGGAAAATTCACGAGGTTTGGTGAGAGAAGATATTAACACCTCTGGAAAAGATACAAGACTGATCTAGAATTGTTGATATTTACCTTATGAACCGAAAACTGTCTGGATGTACAATATTTCGACCTAACTATCAAGGGATGGTAGCAGGGAAGAATAGAAAGGAGGTATTAATTTTTTCTTTCTATATTTTTCGAAATAAGCGTTTCTATAAAAAAATGCTGTTACTGTGGCCCACATAAACTTACATCTTAGAGATTTGACCTTTGTTATGAATTTGACATGAGTGGTCTGCAATTAACTTCTTCATTCAGCTAAAACCAGTGGCACACAGATATTGCACAATATTGTAAGATATTGATGATTATTCGCAATATTGTATAATACTGAACAATATCATATCTATACTTATAAAAGGAAAGGTTTGCGTGTGTGTGTACGATGTCCAGACGAATCTATCGCATTTACAGCCATGAAAATTGGCACACAGGTAGACCTAATGGTGACTCAATGCACCTCGAAGCCAGAATTTTAAAATTTAATCTAGAAAATTTTTTATTTAATGTTTTGTGTTGTTTTGGGTCATTTTTGGCACGTTTACGGCTGTAGTATCTTTTCTAATGATCGTTGAAAAACAATCAATGCACCATCGGATAAAACAAACAATTCTTGTTCTAATATAGTTTGCTTTGAATTTCCAACATAATTTACTGAATTCTGAGAAATTTTTAACTAATAGTCACTTTTATGGTAATTTTTGATAAGGATTTCTTGAAATTTTAGCATCTAAAATTCTAACAACTCTATAATTTTCATTTTTTTTTTTTTTTTTTCAACTTACAACTGGAACGTTTCTGTCAGATTTAAAATAAGAACGGTTAAAATATATTCCGTTTTTTTTTTAATTAATTTTTCCCTGGTAAGTTCAAACAGTTTTTTTGCTAGCGAGATTTAACAACGGGAGTTTCTCCGGATGATCCCAGAATGCATTGTCGCTTCCTCGCAGGAGGTAACGTAATATGCTTTCATTCCCAGCCTGCATTTTTACAATCTGATTTCTTCCGCTGACGTCATTAAATTCGTGTCATTGTCTAGAGGAAAAATAGCGGGAAAATCAATAATGTGCATCTTTTGTTTTGATTTTGTTTTCAAAACATTTTCGAGCCATTGTGGGCATTTTCCCCCATTTTGTCGAAGTCCTGATTCCACGGGCAACGCCGTGCGCGTACTGCTAGTAATATTATATAATATCTAACAATATTGTACAATATCGGGCAGCATGTTATGATACCTGGGAATAACAGAGCGTTGGAAATTGTTAACATTTGCAACGCTACAGCACGCAATTTCGTAACAGACGAGCACCGGTGCTTTCAGTATGTTAAGGCAATTGGCAAACAAGCAATTTCGTAATAGGAGGTTGAAAATTTCAAATGTTATATTAAAAGATTAGTCAATAAAAGAAAGTTGAAAATCTTAAACACTACAGCAAGGATGTCAAACTTGCGTCACACAATGATATCTTTGGGGACCAGCAAACATTACACAATGTAACAAAATTTTAAGCCTTTGAACTGAATTTGAAACAAGGTTTAAAGATTTTAAATCCTTCGAAAATTTTTTTTCTTTTTTTTTTCTTCAATTTTTTACACAGATACAGAATCACTACCTAAAAATATGCAAATGGAGGCACTCGAAATCCAATGCTATTCAGATTTTTTGAAGGTCAAATGCCTGGATTTTACAAATATTTGCCATCTAGATCTGAAAACAATCGAAAATTGGCATATGAAATTATTTGGAAGCACTTATGAAAGGAAACTCGGCAAAGGATTATCGGCACTTATGAAAGAAAATAAGTGTCCTGTCAGTTCCAGAATTAATGACCTTCGCCTTGGATCAGATTTGAAAGTAATCACTGCATACAAGATATCCATCGAAGTAGAAAAAACGGTAGCAGAAGAGCTGACAAATGAGGAAGAAGACACTACCATTGTCCTTGTTCTTTTATACTGTGAGACGTTACGGCCTATTGGTAACGTCTCGGCTTTGTGGTCGGAGGGTTCAAAGTTCGGCACTCGTTTCCACTGAAGATCTGTCGTGTATGTACGCCTGGTGCGTGCTAAATCTGTCGTCGTGGGTCAAACGTAGGTTAGGTTAGATTAACGTCCCGTTTTGAAGCAACACGAGGGCTATTTAGGGACGTAATTTTGAACCGCGGTCAGATGACGAGGGCGACACCTGAGCTGCCTCCTCTCCAGACTTCCGCGCCACACCAGCGGGAGGACACTTGGCCACTACGTATGGCTTAGCGTGCAGCAGGCCCTATACACGGCGGATCTTCAGTGGAATCGGGTTTCGAACCTGCGACCCTCCGGCCCCGAGGTCAGACCTTACCACCAGGCCACCGTGGCCTCGGGTCAAAAGTATGAATGGCTGTTATTGTAAAAAAAAATGGTTCTCGATTAAACCGGTTTTCTTC
This sequence comes from Araneus ventricosus, assembly GCA_013235015.1. Classification (NCBI taxonomy): domain Eukaryota; kingdom Metazoa; phylum Arthropoda; class Arachnida; order Araneae; family Araneidae; genus Araneus; species Araneus ventricosus. The sequence goes on from BGPR01039215.1 coordinate 9,441, forward strand.
ACCTACGATTTAACTGCCCGTCCATCCGTGTAGACTCTAAACCCAATGGGTGAGTCGGTGGACGTGGGTCAAGGTCATGGTCCGGTTTAACCTGGCGGTTAAAACCGTTCAAAATAACCGGTTTTTGAAAATAACCAGTTTTCGGTTGTTTTTTTAAGCAACGTTTGTGGACAATTTATTATTATTAATAATATACAAATAAGTAAGTATTAATACAATAATTAATTAATGTAATAAGTAATGATTATAAATAAATAATTAATACAATATGTAATAATAATAATAAATGAGTAATTATTGCAATAAGTAAGTATTATAGACAAAATTTTTTATTAACATTGTTTTCAAAAGAAGTTAATTCATTGGTCAATATTTATCATCTAATCTGCTCATAAAGACTCTTTCAGCAATGTGTTGATCCGTGAGTCGACACCTCTCATCAGAAACAACATCCATTCAACGTAGATACCAATCTTTCGGATAGTTTAATTTAGTTTAGTTATAATAACTCCCGTTTTGAAGCAACACGAGGGCTATTTTCGGATGGACCTCGTAATTTTGAACAACGGTCAGATGACGAGGACACGCCTGAGCTAGCAACCCTTTCTGCAAACTTCCGCACCACACCAGCGGGAGGACGTTTGGCCACTGAGTATGATTTAGCGTGCAACGGGCCCCATACCGGCGAGTCTTCAGTGGAATCGAGTTTCGAACCTGGGCCCTCCGGCCCCGGGACCTGACCACTAGGCCACCAGGGCCCACTAATCTTTCGGAAGCCACAGAACTTCCGACTAAAGATAAATATTGTTTGGCTACAAAAAACAGACGCCGTTTGCAAACAAAAATTTTTATTAGTATTGTTTTTGCAGGAAATCAATCCATTGGTCAATATTTATCTGTTCATAAAGACTCTTTCAGTAATCCGCCAACCAACAGACGCCTCGAGGAAGCGGTTGTTGGTGATTGGCCTAGGCTGACGAAATTCGAAGCTTCATAACTTGGTAAATTTATTCTAGTCAAATCTAAAATAGAGCCTATCCTCCGACCTGGTTTTTTTCCCGGATTTTGGATTTTTAAAAAATAACCGGTTTAAACCGGGGACAAAAAACAACCGAAAAAAACTGGTTAACCGAAACAAAAAAAAAACAGTTTTCGGTTTAAACCGGTAGGTTTTTCCCATCCCCAGTCAAACGTCCCTGCACTGGTGCGCTGAAGAAGCCTAGAGAGGAAGGTGCCAGCTCAGGTGTCATCTTCCTGATCTGACCGCGGTTGAAAACTATGATATTAGTCCCTAAATAGCCCACGTGCTGCTTCAAAACGGGACGTTAATATACTAAACTAATCTTTTATACAATTTTTTTACGAACCGCATACATTTATACCTTGTTTATTTGACCAGCACTAGCATTTGAGTTTGACACCTTTGGATGTATTTCAAAGGGAGTAGAGATAGAAAAGAAGGAGATGACTCACCTTCCCCTACGTGCAGTCGATCCCGTAGGAGGAGGCATCGTTGAGATCCAGGGGTCTTCCGTCGTCTTCGGTCTCGTTGAGCGCCCTATCACAGGAGACCGTCGACTCGGGGACCAGCGTTGTCGTCGTCGTCGTGCTTTCCGGTTGCGCTCGCCGCTTCTCCGGACGCGCGTATGCTGTGGGGGGAAAACAACAATTCAGTCAATCGCCCGACAAAACAGCAAATCACACATAGAAGAAGTGAGTGTTAAAGAATACGAATTAAGTTTCTTAAAAAGTGAAACACAGGTGAAAATAATGCTTATTATGCTTGAGTCATATTTAAAATACGACATTTATAATAAATAATAATTATTATGACAATAATAATAAATAATCACAATAATATAATAATTCATATTAAAAATAATAATTAAATAATTTGCTCCATAAAAATAAAGTAATTGATTGATTGATGAAAGATATATAAATTTGGTCTCATTTATTTTATTTCAATTAGACATGAACTTTTTAATTGATATTTCTTTGTTTCAAACTATTGTTTTTTTGTTCGGTGTTCCGGGGAAACAAACTCTTTTTAACATTGTTGCTAGAGTTTGTGTTTAGAAAACGCCTATAATAAGGATACGCTCGTTCAGGATTTCCTTTGCTGATGACGCGTCCCGGACGTTAGCGTTATATTCCGTATTGTTGTTTTGGTTTTTCTTTTATGACGTGGTTTTGATGTTTTGTTTTGTTAATATATATTAATAATATTTTTCACTTTTCGGTTGTGCTGCTCAGGGTTGCGGTGATTTAAATCAACTGATTTTTTTAAAAAAATCACTGATTTAAATCACTTTATTTTAAATATCGCAATCGGCGCAAGGTAAAAAAATTTTTGAAATATGATGAGAAAACATCATGAATGTGTTTAGTTTATTGCTTAGACATAGAATCTACAAAAAAAAGTTTTTTAAAAAACTTGCTTCATTCCGTGAGGGTGGGGTGGTCCCCCTTTCGGGTCACCCCCTCATGAGAACCCCCTTAGATACAGCCACCTTGATACACTCGAAAATTATTGTTGAATCTTATAGAAAATTATAAATTAAAACTTCAAGAATATTGGAGCAAAATTTTCGAGTTACTTTGCTAAAATTGTTAAACGTCGAGAACTGAAAAATTTCTTATCTTTGAGTCAAGGAATTTTCCCAAACTTTATCTCTAATAATTCCTATTCCGAAACAAAATTTATAAGACTGCTATATACATTCTAAAAGGACTACTATTAGCCCTATCCTAAACCTATTATTTTTCATTTATAGTTGAATTTAACGGTTGAGAAGCGAGTGAAATTAGGTGTACCATTAACTGACACAATTCGCAGCAAAGGGTTAAATAAATCTCTAATGAGCAACACAGTAAAATGCAAAGTATGAGATACTCCTCTTTTTATAAAATAAAATAAATATTGTGAAAGAATCATGTCCACAAGGAAAGAACACAGTAAAATGCAGCGAGTTTCATTTTAATACTGGAGAAAACTAAATAATGTTGGGGACAACAAAGTTTTTACAGTGAAACCTCTTCGAACGGCCACCCCTGCATAGCGGCCAATTTTTCGTGGCACGGATTTTTCGGCCCATAGACCTAATGTTAAAATAACCCCTAGCAACGGCCACCCAACCCCTCTGAACGGCTGCCGGGTGGGTTCGCCCATCCCATTTAACAAAAGCATCGGTTAGGGATTTACTTTTTACACTGAAAAACGAACCTGAAAAAATGGTTTTTTTTCCGAGAAGGGTAAAAACTTAAAACAGTCACAAGTTGAATACTTTTTTTTCAAAAAATGTAAAATATTATTAAATAAAGTACTATTTTCTCTTTAGATAAGTCTCAAACTTCATTTTAAATAAGAAATATGTGTCAGACTTGTTTATATTATCAGCTATAATTAACAAGATTTAACAAAGATATTAACTATAAATTAATTAGTCAAAAATTAATTAAAACTCTTTGTAATATATAGAATGGCGCATATGCAGCTATTTCTAATATAATACAGAAACAAATAATAGAAATATAAATTAAAAGGTAAAAAAAGAAAAAAGATACAGAAGATTTAAACAAAATACGATAACAATACACCTTTATGCGTGCTCAACGCAACAGCATTAAGTAAGTTGTTTATATTATGTATTATAGCAATTATCTTGTAATTGTAACGAAAACCCTTCAAAGCGGCCACCCCCTCTGAGCGGCCAATTTTTCTCGGAACGGAGGGGTGGCCGCTCAGAGAGGTTTCACTGTATATTGCAATAATGTTCAAATGTAAGATAATTAAGTAATGCATATAAATGTTCCAAAAGAAATACAAACATCTACATAGTGCAATTTAAACTATGATCTATACTTATAAAAAGCAATTTTGTGCAATGTCAAGACGAATCTAACACACTTACAGTCATGAAATTTGGCACACAGGTAGTCCTGATGGTGACTCAATGCACCTCGAAGCCTGAATTTAAAAGTTTTATCTAGAAAATTTTTGTATTTAATGTTTTGGGTGAAACTTGTGTTTGTAATGAAACAAATAAACAGCCGAGTGTAAAATTCTCCAATATTTTAACATACAATAATATATCTATAGTCAAGAAATGACAATTTTTATTATATGTTTCCTTTCTTCCTTAATAAAATTGTCTTATATTTCAAGAGTACTTTATTTTTATATTTTAGTTCACAAATATTTTTTAAATAGTTGTTAAATTTTTATATATATATATATATATATATACTAGCAGAACCCGCACGGCGTTGCCCGTGGAATCAGGACTTCAAAAACATGAAAAAAAAAAATCGTCCACAATGACACGGAAAAGTTTTGAAACAAAATCAAAACAAAAGATACACATTGACTTTCCCGCGATAATGACATGTAGAAAAGCAGTACAGAGTACGTTATTCCAAAACAATAAAAAAAAAAATTGCAACGTGAAAATCTTTATTATACAGCAATCGTGTATCTAAGTTATGCTGATGCAATACAACCTCAAACCACAGTACCGTGACGTTTGAAGGTCACGACAGTACCCCCTTCGTCATCCCCTGGAGCTTGCGCGAAAAGCTATGGCACATTTTACGCAGATGGTAAAGAAACTCTTTTAGTTCATCACGAAAAAAATTCTCTCATAATTCAGCGAATTACGTTAGAAGTTCAAAGCCAACCTATCACCCATGTCAGAATCTTCCAGCACTGCTTAATTTACGACTAAACCCTTGCATCCAACGAAATGATTTCAAATTATTCCTAGCAAAACATGCTAAAAAGTGAGCAGAGAATAATTCCAACAGATGGCGCTAGCCGTAGCCAGGGAGAAACTCACCGTTCCGGAGAAAGAACTTCATTCGATAAGAATTTTTTTAACCCTTTAAGAAAAAAAATTATTAAAAACGAACGGACAAAGATATTTTAACCGTTCTTGTTTTAAATGAGAGA
>BGPR01039216.1:0-14391 GCA_013235015.1 Araneus ventricosus
ACTTTTAACCTTTTTATGTCAGCCTCTAGTCTGTAAAAAAGATTAGGTGTATTATTATTTTTACCTCAAAAAATTTCACACAATCCTAATTTTTAAACAAAAATACATGCCTTAATAATCTTTAAACAAGAACTTATATATCAGGGGTCTATCCAGTTTTTTTTTTTTTTTTTTTTCCCTTCCCCCTAGGGGCCCATTTTTGTGAGAAAAAAAATTATTTTTTGTGAAATTTTTTTTATCATGTAAAAACCTTCAATTTTAGTAGTCATATTTCTATATCTTATGTGAATTTGAGTTTTGTGAAGGGCCGTTTTTATGAATTTGAATTTTGTTAAGGGGCCACAAAATGGCCCCAATTTCCGCCTGGATCGGCCCATATATATATATATATATATATATATATATATATATATATATATATATAATGTATCCGTGGTTGTAGTCGTTGAAAATAAACACAGGCCAAGTTATTAACTAATTTCTTTTTATTATCGATAGAAGAGTGATGGATATACAGCCATCTCTGTTTAGGTTACAAGCGAAATTCACAGAAAAATCCCTGTATTCTCTCGTATAAGGGAATAACATATGGACACGTGATCAAAGTGAAGGGAATATTGGGTATTTTTAATAAGTTACATAGGCATTTCAGGGAAAAAAGTCTGGTGCCAAAGAGACGCCGTCATGATTTTCTGTCGGCACGTGAAAGCGATTAAGTATTCTTTTAATAATAAATAATCCAAAATGAGAGATTTAATATACCTCCAGCACGGGAAAAGAACGAAACTGGAGTTTTAGAAAAGTGATTTTGGAATACATTAAGATTTAAAAATATAATATTAGAATTTGGAATAAAATTAAGCGAGATTATTACATACATATATATATATTTATATTTATAATTTGGTACAGCACCAAAAAATTATAATCCTATTAAGAATAATACAAATTATATATTAAGCTTTCAACAGTGGCACCCAAATGTTGCTTGTGCCTCGAATAATCATGTTTTCCAAATCACAAGTTAAAATTAAGTCATTCACAGATGTTATAATTCAATACAAAGATGATATGGAATTCATAAAACATCTTAAGTGTATCATGAACTCTAAAGTTGAATCAATACAACACCTTCCTAAAACAGACTGTATTTCAGTTAGAAAACTACAAGGGGCAAAACAAATACAAACAATTAGTGATTTGAGAAATCTAATGCTTCAGCTATTTTATTCAAATCTTTGATAAAGATCTACGTTTCGTAAAACAAACATCTACTGACAATTAAAACAATTTCAATAACACTCAGAGCTTTGTATAAAAATAAACAAATGCAAGCAACTAGAAAAATACTTGAAATAAATATAAATCCATTTTTCATGGAAGCATTCTTGTCAAAGCTACTTGATGATACAAAAATGATAAATAGCTATTGGCTACTGCTATTCCACAAACACGTCTTAAGAAATGAGGTTAAAAAAGTTATCCTATTGTAAGAAAAGGATATGGAAATTTAACCTAATGGCATTTTGGAGAAAACCCACTTGAACTTTGACTAAATGAATAAGATGAAATCAATTACAATAAATCTCCTATATTTAATAATTAAATACAACATGTATGCAATGTTATTTTTATCATTTTGAAAGACTAATCCTATAGGGGGAAGACGGCATGACTTAATATGCAGTGTATTGCTTTTTTAAAAAAGGCAACACTATTTATTATAAGGAATTTCCATTCATGTTCTGCCATGAATTTATTCAGTCCAAATCAGGTAAAACTTGGATACATTTTGGATTTGGATTAGAAACTTAGATCCAAATTAGAAAACTTAAAAACACATATAAACCCAAAACTTAGGGTTTTGAGAATATATACGAATGCAAAACAATAAAAATATAACTTTATAAATACATTATTAATATATTAATCAAGCTAGTGGTGCTTTAACAAATTTTTTTAAAGTCAAACATATAAGCTGATTTTTTACACAGGCATAAACTAGTTTTCTGAGCTTTATTAAATTTTACATAATTTTTAAAGCATAAATAAACTTGCACTAATTTTTTAATTGTGGAAAATTCCAGACTAAATCCATTTCTCCAGTTTAATTTTGTAATTTTAAGTGCAAAATAATAATATTATATTATTTCTTAATAAGAATATATTTTTTCTCTTCGGTCTTTTCAAATTTTTTTATCATTTTAAAATTTCAGAGATCAACGTTGTGTAATTCTCAGGCTCAATTTTAAGCAGCCATAAAAAATCTTTCACATAAAAGCCCAAGTTATGCAAAATTATATATTAAAACATTATTCAAAAAGGAAAAACTAAATATCCATAGGAGAAGAGACAATGCTTCGACACCATCTGTGAAGGATATCCCAAGTTCTACAGATAACAAATGGAAAATTTTAATTATTCGACCACGGAGACAAGTAATTTAAAAACATGAATTGGTTGGTTCTTGGCTTTATGACACAACAGCCATTTTTTGCTATATTGTGCCAGACGATAAATTGAAATATTTAAAATTAAATACGAGTTAAAATTTCAATCAAACAATTGGTATAGAAGTGACACTTAAAAAATTACATGAACTTAAAAAATAATTACAATAACAAAATTAACTCAAATGTCAGTGCAAACTCTATATCTTTAATATACGAGAATAAATTCAAATGTGGAGGTTTAGTTTAGTTATATTAACCGCTTAACTTAACAACCCGAGAGTACTTGTGCATCGAATTATCAAAATTTTAGTCTTATAAACTAAAATTGAATCATTAATTAGCTTTATAATTTGACACAAAAATATGTAGGATCCATAAACATCTTAAGTATAATATGCCTTCTTAGATGAATGAAAACGACAGCCCCTTTCCAAAACAGGAGGGGTCATCTCATTAGATAGCAAAGAAAACTATTCAGTTAAGTTTTGAAGCAACACGAGGACTATTTTGGGACGGACCTCCTAATTTTGAACCATGCTCAGTTGATGAGGATGACACCCGAGCTGGCACCCACTCTCCAAACTTCCACACCACAGCAACGGAAGGACGTTTCATCACTACGTATGATTTAGTGTGCAACAGGGCCCATACATGGCAGATCTTCAGTGGAATCAGGTTTCGAACCTGGAACCCTCCGGCCCCAAAGCCGAGACCTTGCCACTAGGCCACCAAGGCCTCAAATGTAGAGGATCTCACAGTTAATTTTTTAAGAAGGAGTTAGTTGCACCAAAATGATTTTGTCTATGATAATTAAAATTGGAACATTATGTAAGAATGTGACATATAGATAAAATGGATATGCAAGTAGAACACATGGGAGGAGGTTCTGCATCTAAGAAATGTCTATGCTCCAAGTATGGAAGGCCGATATGTAGCATCATCAATTTCGTACTCTATTTAAACTGACTCTTTTTAAAAAATTTTATTATTCAACAGCATTTCATCCATCAATGAATCATTTTAAAACTTCTGAGCTTACTTGGCTATGATTCAGTGTTAGATGTTTTGCATTTCAGTGTTATTGTTTCATCCAATGAAGCAACAACACTAAAACACAAATGAAATCCTGGCTGATGAAAAGACTAAAACATGCATAAACAATTGACAACAGATTAACAATGACATTCGCTACCACAAGAGTCTAATCAGCAAGAAGGCTCCAGAGACAACAAATTATATGGCTTTTCGGGTGTAACATATCTGTCTAACTTTAATGCTCTCAAAATAGTGAGACAAACACCCATCTTACATGGCCTGTTTAATGATAACAACAACTACAAAATCCCTTTCCCAATTCATGATTTTGAATCAATTCAAAACTTAAATAATTTAAAACAGAAAGTCGAACAGTTGAATATTGTATAATGAGACTCTCTTAACTCTGTACAATATACAGGTAGTCAAGAGCTATAGAAATCAGTCCCAGGTAAGGGTGGGGAACCTTTTTGCATTGAAATGCCTCATGAAATTTCAACAGTTGGGCAAAAGGACGCACAAGCAGGATCTTAAGGGTTATCGTTCTGTAATAATTATTATATTACAGGCAATTATATTATTTCAAAACTAATTGTGTGCAACTGGTAAGTCGCATAAGAAACTCAAGGAGGCCGCAGTTTCCCCACCCCTGGTCTTAGTTATAAAAAATACCTCAGCAATTACTTGTATCAAATATACTTCTTTTGCATGGCAGGAAAGTATTACAAGCACAAAAAGTAATGCTATAAAAAACATCATTTTGAAGTTATGGAGAAATCTTTAAATCAATACAAAATCAATAAAAAAAAAGTAGAAAGAAGTAGAAACTGGCATTTATGGAAACCTATACATTAAATAAAGTAAAAATTAGTTCATCCAACAGTTTTCAAGAAATATCTAATTATATTCAACTCGTTCTCTCCAAGCTCACTCCCACATCAGATTAAAAAAGCCCGATCTACTTGTACCCTAACCCATTAACAGCAGGTACTTTTAGTACAGCTGATCACTCTAAATGCACAAAAAGAAATATATATGTCATGTATTTATTGTGATACCGTGGCGAATCCAAAATATTTGCATAACCAAAGTATACATTTTGTAATTAGCGATAAGAATTAAAATTTTATTTTAGTTTTTATAATTTGGTGGCAAGATAAACAATAAGAAAAAAAGATTTATTTTATTTATATATGAAAAATATTTTTATATTTTTAGTGGTACATAAGCCACAGCCGCAACATGTGGTGTATAAACCACACCCACAGTTAAAGAGTTAAGGAATAAAACACAGAAAAAATAGAAATTTATTAACTTAACCTTTTTTCATAGAGCTGGATTTTGTTTTTATGAAAATTAATTAACTGGGTAGCACAAACCACACTTTTTACAAGTTATTATAACTACATACGATACAATGCACCAGACTTTTAAGAATGGAAAGGTTTGAATAGAAAACAATCATCTTTCCAATTCAGCAAGAAAGGAAGAAAATTGTATGTCTCAGTAATAAAAAAATTTGTACAAAATGAAGATTTCATAAAATTTACATCTTCAGAGAAAACATGCAATAAAGATAATCACACACAAACAAAAAAGTTTTAAGAAACTTTGATTACAATACAATTAGCATATTTCAGGAACAGTATGATGATAAAATAAAAAAAGAACCTAAGGTATATTTTAACCTTTCATTTAATCCTTTGAAACATGCACTCATTTTTGGAACATTAACACACATTTTGACTCAAACCTGTTAGACAAATATTCCTCATTTTGGTGGCCTTTCGAAAATGTTGAATAGTTTTTCATACATATAAATTTTATACAAATGAGATTTTTAAGAAAAATTAACTTCTCCATTTTTCCATTAGTTTTTTTTGCATAAAATTCATTTTGTACTCGCGCCATTCATATAAAATTTATTATACATAAGATAATTTAATTCTGCATGAAAATATTTAAATTAAAATAATCAATATTTTGCACATAATTTACATTTTTACTTTCTGATATATGAAGTATACAAAGAGAAAGTGTTGCAATTATCAATAAATTCAACCTCAAGATTTTGATGAACCTCCATGCTTCAGACCTCCCTCAGTCCGAAAAACACATTTTTGGAATTATGTCCGTCTGAGAACAGATTGTCTGTCTCGGATTGAACCACAGAGATGAAATTTGATCCTAATACCAAATTTGTAGATATGCATCAAATTTTAACTAATCCCGTCAATGGGCTGACTGTCTGTCCGCCTGTGTATTTGAGTATAAGTGAAAGTGATAACTCAAAAAGGCAACGACTCAGATGAGTGAAATTTTGTACGCAGTCTTGTGGCCAAAATTGTATATCTGTATCAAATTTTGGTACCACTGTTTAAAAGGAAGACATCCATATTTGTATTCAGTTTTCTTCATTATACAGTACAACCTCGAAAATCCGGACTGTTCGTAGGTTTGGAAGGTCCGGATTTCGGAAATTTACGGATTTTAGATATCTTACTTAAACCAATAGAGATGTCAAAGTTCTGATGTCACCGTGTAGGTAAGTTACGGCACAATTAAGCGCACATGTGCAAACGTCTTCAGAACAGACCCAGGAGTTGCAAGGCAATGGCAAATGGTTGCCTTGGTAACGCCTCCGACGTTTGCACATGTGCAACCAATCGAGACGTATGCTGATCTACACGTTGACGTCAATTCCAACAACTCCATATAAGAACATATTTTAAACAATAAAAAAGAATATGGGGGCCTTTCTAGGAGGGGGCCAATCCCCCCCCCCCCTCTTGACCGAATCAGATCGGCAATAATTTAGACCATCTTTTGCAATTTTCGTTTCCTTTTTGATTATGGATTGAAAAGAACTTTGGAATCAATAGGGGATAATAGCCTTTGTAGCTGAAAATCCCAAAACCCCTTTTCCAAATCAAATCAAATAATTAAAAAATGATACAAAGACAAAAAAAAAAAGTTTAAAATGAGTAGAATGACTGGAATTTTCGCATCTTGCCTCAAGCGTTCTAGTTTAAAATTTATTTAGCTTATTTTTGTCTAGTCACGAGTTGAAAAAAATTGTCAGGTTTTCAGAGGTTTCCGGATTTTAGAAGTTCAGATTTTCGAGGTTGGACTGTACTACGAAACAGAAATCGAGGCACAATGTGTCATTTATAGTGCGGGAGGAGGAACACTCCAGTTTGCAGCTTTGCCACTTCCCATTCCACCCTCTGTGGCACATTCCGGATTCAGATTCTTATAAGAGAACTGTAAAGAAGGCACTGTATTGTGTAACTATATGAGAAAGTTGAGGGGAGAACACTCCAGCTGGTCTGCCATAGTCACAACACTATATAATCCAACCCCTAGTAAAAATTTAAACACCCTGTTCTGCCTGTATCTGCTAACCTAATCCCTTCCTTCTAAACCAGTGGTGGAGAACCTATGACCAGCGGGTCAGATATTGAACCAAGAAGACTTTTTAAATGATCCGTGCATTGATTTTTATAAACATAATTTTTATGTCATAAAAGATAGAACAGACAATCAAAAGTATTAAAAAATTTAAGTATAAATATCTAATGTCGTATTTATTGACAGCCTTGGTGTACACGTCTGCAAATGTTTAATAATTCAACTTTGTTATTATTAAATTTTCTCATCTATATATATATATATGAAAAAGTTCTGCACTAGTTAAAAATTGAAAATATTATATTAAACGTATCACATTCTTTGCTAAATAATTGTGGCAGCCTCTTTTACACGCCCCTCCCCCAAGTGACGCCACTGACTTAGTGACCCCGGGCTGGTATTAAAAAAATAATGAACAAAATCATGGGTCAATCCAGGCAAAAACTGGGGCCATTTCGCGGCCCCTTCACAAAATTCCACTTCATAAAAATGGTCCCTTCACAAAATTCCACTTCATAAAAACGGCCCCTTCACAAAACTCAAATTCACATGAAATATAGAAATATGACTGCTAAAATTGAATATTTTACATGATAAAAAAAAATTTCACAAAAATATTTTTATTTTTCACAATAATTTTTTCTTACAAAATATTTTTTCCCCGCAAAAATGGCCCCCCCCCCCAAAAAAAAAACTGGATCGACCCCTGAAAATATGGCCCACTTGTCGAAAAGGATCATCATCACTGTTCTAAACTCTCCATTTGAAAGTACAGGAAGTAACAACTTTAGATTTTTGAGAAATTCCTAGAATTTTTTTAACACAAGAGAAATTATGGGATCGAAATGACCCAAACAAACATGCTTTTTGGGTTAAAAAGAGAAACTTTAAAATAATGCTTGGTGAAGTAAAAACCTTTTCTGAAGGATTAAAAGAAACTTATGAAACATAATGATCACAAATGTTGCAAGTATTTAAACAAGTGAAGGATGAAAAAAGTCAACTGTTCTTTAGATAAGGAAGGCAGACAACAATTTAAGTTTTAACAGAGCTAATTATGCATTTTGAGCTTCCTGTACTGGAAATAAAATTTAATTGTTATCTTAGAAAGGCATAAGATGTAACTAGCTTATATTTCAACATAAGAAGTCAATTTTATACAACAAAGAAGAAACTGGTAAAAAATCTATTTCAAATTTCTTGCATATCGTCAATGAAATGAATCTTTTTGAGAGAGGATGGAGGGAATCTTTTTGAGGAAAGATTCATTTCATTCAAATTATACCAAAATTTTCATTTTCCAAAATTTGCAAATTATTACATTTGCATGTAATAATTTGCAAGAAAGAATGTTTTTATTGCTGGTGCTTAAATTTTTCTTTTATTAGCATTTATTACATTATTTCAGGCTTATAAAATACTGTTTTACTGTCTTAACCCCAAAACTTGTTTCATATCGGTATTTTTTTCAAAGGTCCAATTTGAAAGACACATTTTTGCACCAAATAATTAGACATTCATTCAATAATAAATACTGCTTGTATTGCAATTAATAAATAAAATAGTATATTATTTTTCTCCCTAATGTTTTCCATTTATGTTCGGGAGAAGAATAAATTCCAATATAACAAAACTTATTAAATTATGGAGCAGGTGATTTTTAGACAAAAAAATACATCCAGAATAAAAGACAAATCTAAAATGTATGAACTTTCACAAACCTATTGTCTAAACTTCTAGAAATTCATTTAATTTTACCAAGACAGTACAGAATATAAGTTCAAAACTCAAAATGTTAGATCATGATTATCATACAATGGAAAATGAAAGTGATGTGATCACTAAGAAACCAATAAATTTAAAAATCTAGAAAACAACAACAAAAAAAAAATGGAAACACAGCTACAGACTCTCCTTATATATATATATATATATATATAAATAAAATGTATTCGTTGTTGTAGTCGTTACATAACAAAACAGGCCGAGTTATTAACTAATTTCTTTTTATTATGGGAGAGTGACGGAATGTACGTACATTTCAGTTGAAGTTTTTAAGCCAAAAAAGAACAGAAGATCCCTGCTTTTTCTCAGGTAGGGATTTAACAGATAGACACGTGATCAAAGTGAAGGGAATAATAGCTATTTTTACTATATTACGTAAGTAAGTATTTTAGGGAAAAGTCTGGAAAAGAATTTCCGATATATGTTGGCATGTGGAAGCAATTAGAATATTCTTTTAGCAATAAATATGCCAAAACCGAGATTTAATATACCTCTAGCGCGGGAAACGGAACGAAACTGGAGTTATTAAGACTTTAAAATATATATTAGAATTTCAAAAAAAATTAAGTGAGATTATTACATACACACACACACACATACATATACACACATATATATATATACACATTATATACATATATATCAACCAGCTTCCAGCTTGTTTGCCGGGAATAAAATTTCAACTGAATCTCTTTTGTATAAATTGATATTCATGGTTCCCTTAAAAAAGTAACTTTAAATTTCAAATTTTGATAGATATTTATCCCATGTTCTTTCAATAGCCTTTCATCTATTCTGTTCGTTGTCTGCATGAACGTCCCTAATGGAGTCGAATAACTGTTTGCGTCATGTAGCATACAATTGCCCGTTATCGACATCAACTTCACTCTCTTATTCCTCTTGCAAAATATGCATTTGATTTTAACTTTAAAAAGTTGTGGCACGTTTTACACCCAGCAGCATGTGAGCTGGATGAAATTATACTGATTAAAATATATCATTAAACATTAAGATATTACCCTAGGTTTCAACAATGGAAGAGAAACATGCAAATAAATATTTGTTTAAACAATGAGAACAGTTTGAATTGTGTTGCAACAATGAACAGTATTGTTGTAAATTACACCAAAAAAATATTTTTAAAAATTTATTAAAATTAGAGAAAAAATTGCATGCCAACTTAATTCATATCATTGAAAAGGTAATTTTTTACGCTTTCAGATAGCGTAAAAATGATTTTTGTACTGCAATATTTTCGGAAGCTAAGGAAAAATGCAAAAATTTTGTTTAATTTTTAATTAATTAAAATTTCAAAAAAGGGCTCCGAGGTGCACATTCCCACTCTCCAAAGTACGTATGCGCCAAATTTTGTATCTCTAAGTCCCACGGTCTGGCCTTAGAGCGCCAAAACACACACATTCTTCTGCATTATTAATATATATATATATGCAAAAAGAAAACTTTAAAAAAAATTCAAACGCATAAATAAGAAATAAGAGTCGGAATATTTTAAAACATAAAAAGTTATTTCACTTAAGCAGATAATTAGTTCGTAGTTAGTTCACAAGTCAAATATTTAATAACACAATTAATCAAAAATGCATACGATGCACCATATGTTATATAGCAATTACATTATTAAACATATTAGATATTATATATACACTGTCTTAGAATACATTAAAACGATATGGTCTCCCCTACATTTTTTCCTACAGTCCCTAATACAGATGTTAGAAGTATAACCCTCCATGTAAGAAAATTGCAAAATTTAGACAAGGCCAAAACAGCCACAAGTATTCAGACTTTTATTACCCTTGGAATCGGAGACAGGCAAGGTAGAAGGGTGGCAACATAAGCACAAGTGGTCTCCCACCCTTCCGACTTTCATATACAATGACACAAAATGGTGTGTTTTGTGCTTCATAGTTAAATGAACAAAATTGAGAATGCATTCTGGATACCTTCTTTTTGACCGAATGACACCATGTGAAATGATTGACACAATATGGTGTGTTTTGTGCTTCATAGTTTAATGAAGAACATTGAGAATGCATTCTGGATACCTTCTTTTTGACTGAATGATACCATATGAAATGAGTGACACAATATGGTGTGTTTTGTGCCTTGTAATATAATGAAGAAAATCGAGTATACATTCTGGATACCTTCTTTTTTACAAAATTTAATAAAGGTTTACAATTTTGGTCAAAAGACCACACACCAAATTTCATTAACCCAAGTCACTGCATTTTTGAGTTATCATGTTCACATACAGATCAAAAGATGGTAAACCCGCTGAAGTATTTGAACCAAAATTTGATACAGATCTACAATGGGGAACTTCAGCATTTTTTTTTTTAATATTTGCAACCAAAGTTCGCCTCTCAGATGACGAGAGGAAAACGATCCATTTTAGTGCAAAGTGGGTCCGACGTCACATGTGCACAAAAAGGGGAGAGCTTCCATTCATTCGCTATATAGATTTTGCTTTTTTCCCTATATTTTCCAACTACCACATCTGATAAAATAATATCGGAAAGATACAAGTATTGTATTGTTCCTAATTGTGTTAATACAACTATAATGGCCACCAATGAGTAATTTATCTATATTATATCTATTAAAATTGTATATCACGAAGCACAGTAAAAAACAGCTTTGAACTCAATATCCATTTTGTTTTTAATATAAGTATAAGGTCAGATTTTAATTACCATTTTAAAGCAAATAGTTCAATTTAATTAGTTTTTTTCCTTCTATTCGATTACAGGGAATTTATATTTTACCCCTTCGAGAGGCAATGGCACATATATTGTCCCAACTTCTTTCAGATTTTTTTTTTTTAAAAAATCGCTCGTTCTTTAATGCTTATATTATTTCCATGGATAATCAAATGTTTCTTATACATTTTTTTAAATTACAGTACCATTCAAAATTAATTAGAATATCTTAAATATAAGTTTAAATTCATGACTTTTTTGATGATAAAAATAGTTTTCATTTGTAGTACAAGAAAATGATTCACAGAAAACACACCCCTCGGCCTCTTTCGGAACAGTTTTGATATACAGCATCACTGGCGATATTTTGTTAGTTTGGCAACTTTTTTGTTGAACATTTTAGTGTATACTGTAAGCGTTACGGGCAAATTTTTTTAACTTAAAAAAACATCAGCGGCTTTGCTTTGAGCAAAGCGGGAACCTCGCAACTTCGCTTTTTTATTGAATGTTACGAAACTTTTTTTTTTTTGTTCAATTCCCAAAAACGAGAATTTCCATACCTTAAATTTAACTTCAACCAGGAAGTCGCCGAAATAACAAAATATCACTAGTGATGCCATATATTAAAGCTGTACCCCACTTTTAATATGGCACATAAATACTGCCACAACAATAAATTAAATTAATAATTTCAAAAAATATCCCCATCAAAAATAAATGGACAATTTTGTCCTATCTTACAAAAGCTAAATATATTAGTATCTATAGTTAGAGCTCTATGAAGTAAAGTTATCTAGGAAAACATGCCCTGACAACCAAACAAATAAAAAATATTCCATGATCTGAAACTAAACAATTCAGATTCCGAATAATTACAGACTTAACAGCTATCTTGTCAGCATTATGAAAGAAACACAATTTGCATATTGCTATATACTGTATCTGTGCAGCAATAGGCAAAAGAAAATTATTTTGTCATGGTAATTGCAGGCCACAAAATTAATTTCAAATTACAGATAAAGCATATTTTCTTTATTGAGATAATAACATTCATATGTTAATGAGAAACAGGTTAAGAACTTTTAATAAATAAATCTTTTACGTCATAACCATTTGCAAAACACATAAAGATTTGAACACTATTAACGAAACAGTTTTCGCAACAATTACTTCTTTATTTGTACTGTCTGTCCACCACGAGAACCATGGCCGCCAAAATGTCTAGTTTACGGAGGTTGTAAAAAGGATAGTAAAAGAAACAGGTTATCTTAGGAGGAATCCATTTCTAGTAGGTAGAAGATCATTCAAATGTGCTACATTGGCACATTTCGAGCCAAATGGGCTACGTATGGTAACCGAGAAGACGAATGATCAACTACTCTTTTTATCACCGCAAACTGGTGCCAAGAATCAAATAAAATTCCGACTACCGTCGGATTCCTCCTATTCCAAATGGACCTTTCCTAGCATAACCCTTTGTTATAGCGACCGCCGTAAACTAGATATTTTGGTGGCCACAGTTCTCGTGGCGGACAGACAGTACCTTCCCCCATCCCCTCCACAAAAAAATTCCTAAAATTACATCAGACTGATGAAGTCAAGCAAAAAAAAAAAAAAGGAATAAGTTATGAAAACATGTTTAAAATATTTTAATACACAAAAGTATTTCAGATCATAATAACCATTTTCAAAATATTATAAAATTATTAATCTGGTAGGAGTACGATATAAAATGTTCATACATTTCATTGTATAATAGGGTTTTTCACAACATAAAGCACAATAGTTTAAGCAATAAACCTGAAGAAAAATATTTTAATATTTGGTATTTTTTTTTAATGGAAGACATGAATGATTAATAGTTTAAAAAATTAAAATCTGAATCCTGTCAACTATTATTTATTGCAGTTAAAATGGATGAAGAAACATAAAAGAAAGCTTAAGAATTCAATAAGTTTTAATCAAATAACAATTAAAAATTTAATGTTCAAGTATGCACATCCATTATCAATAGAACAAACGAACCACTGCCATAGTGATGATAAATGATACCCAGAGCAAAGCATTTGTATTTGCCCCCTAGTCACATTTGCCTTTAAAAATACTGTTCAATTCCAATTGCACGGCTCTAGACAAAAACTTGCCAAATCTTAGGGATGAATGTTGTTGTTAATGGAATAGCACCAACATTCAAGCCTGCCGATGAATGGGGCTCAGCTAACAGAATATCAAAAGAAAAAACTGTAATATTCCCTCCCCTTTGCCCTCTTCTCGCTGCACCATTGCTAAGAGCTAAATAAACTTAAAGAGATGTCTCTATAAACCAAACACTATGCAACTTATTAACAGTTGTCCAAAAATGCTGAACATAAACGTTCTAGTCGGGATAAAATGAAATAAAAGCAGTATAAAAGAATGGGATTGCAAATCTAAAATAGCAATTTATAAAACTTCAAGTAAAAAAGCAAGAAAAAATGTAATATATCAGGGTTCGTACTGTATATATGATAGTAAAATTCAGGAGTTTCTAAGGATTTTTTCAGGAGTACAGTACAGAAAATTCAGGAGATAACGTGAAAAAAATCAATTTAAGGGAGAAGGGGGTAGTGTGGAAATTTTTATGAAATTGGCAAAAAAGTATACTAAATATCAATTCTCCCATCTTTTCCGATTGCAGTTACTCGGAACATGCACGGTAGACTCTTTCGGTGCTACGGAAAGTCAGAAATAAGAATTCCAGATTCCATCGACTTTCTATCAATAAGGAAAAACAGAAAAGTCATATTTTTATGTTTTATCATAATTTTATATTCTGCTCTTCGAGTGTAATTTTTCAAGAGCATAAAAAACACAATTTTCAGGAGTTTTCAGGGCCCTTGGAATAAAAAAGCAAAATTCAGGAGTTTTTCAGGAATTTCAGGAGGAGTACGAACCCCGATATATTTTTTATTAATTACACTGAAATTCAGAAACAAAACTAAATT
>BGPR01039217.1:0-14390 GCA_013235015.1 Araneus ventricosus
GGAAGTTGTCATTGCTTGATTTCGGCGTTATTAATTTTCTTTCTAGTGGACAAATACTGAATTCACTTCCACTATAAAGAAAAAGAATGGTCATAGTGGCCGTGTTGTTGGGCTGTTAACTAATTTCTGTCTGTGAAGATTTATTTGTTTTAATACTCACTTCCAATGTTCGTTTCTTTTTAAACTATCCTTATTTTATTATTAATCATTACAATTATAAAAAAATCATTTATATTTAGTCCAGATTTATTATGTGTTTACTAAGGATCTACATCCCAACAATAAAGATTTTAGCAAAAAATAATGTAATGGTTCTATTTCGTTTTTCAAAAACCCTCTGCAATCAAAACCAGGTACTCTTAGTGGGTAAAACCAAACTACTTGATACCCGACCAAGAGGATTCCTTTCTTAGGTTGAGATATAGTTGTAGTTTGTGAAGGCCATTCCCTATTTGACCTTGCGTCAAATGATCTGATGATTTCCAATTAATTCCTGATTTCCGTCATTTAATTTTTGTGACAATTTCTAAATAATACAAAGAATTATTTTAAAGTTTTAGAAAGAATTGAAATTTTATTTGTCTACTATTTTCTCGCTTGCAAATAAACGATTTTAATTCATTTTCTTCTCATATAAACTTCTTAAAACGCATGTGTAAAATTAAAAAACCTTTGCTCGAAGGCTTTGCACCGTTTGGCTTCATTTTAACGCATCGACATTTGACTGTCTGTTAGTTTTGAATTTAAAGAAGAATTACGTAGAATACAATGTCTTTCATATTGATTGGATTATTTTCTTCATATGCTTTTGGGAATTGGATCATTAGGAACAGTAGGGAACCTAGGTCATTTACTCTTCCAATTTCTTTTTTTTTGCAACATTTGGTTGTGGGATTCTCTTACTTCATTTTGTCTCTCTATTTTGTTTTATTGTAATTTCCAAACTAAAATGTGTTTAAATGCGATAGTGACATTACTATTTCCTTTATTTAAATCCACAGATTTTACTTCTACTAATTTTATATACAGAATTGAAAGTATTTTAAAATTGGATTGTCATTATTCTTAAATTGTTAACTATCGTAATTGCTGGTTAATTTTTTAAAAAATCGTCTTTTTCAAATTGTCAACTATTATAACTATTGTTAAATCTTAGAAATTGTTTTATTCTCAAATTGTCATACAAAATAAAAAAAACATGCTCTTTCCACTGAAAATCTAGTTTTCACTCATTTTCCAGAATTAACATAGGTATCCGGTTTTACCCCACTGGTGGAGTAAACGATACCTTGACTTTTTCTGTACAAAAATCATTTGTAAAAAAAACATATAAAACTTTGACTTTTTCTGAAAGATATATTGTAATTGACAAATAAATTATTTTATGAAATTTGGATGTTTTATACCGGAATAGTCTTAGCTCCAACAGGCCTTCAAACCTTAGGTATCTGGTTTTACTCCCACTTTCCCCTATATTTCATGCATACATTCTTTCGCGTGATTGTTTATCCCTAAGATGGTGCCACTGAGGGCACCAAGAGTACGTGGATGAGAAGCCTCCGGATGAGTAAGCGGGGCCTTGCCTCTGGGGTGGAACAATAATGGCTGGTGCTTGCCCTTTGTCGGTGATAGTGTGCTCCGGATGAGTAGCAATCTCGCTTCCCCTAGTGCGGGGAACAATAATGGCTGGTGCTTTGCCTTTGGCGGTGATAGTGCGTGCCTCCGGATGAGTAAGCGGGGCCTCGCTTCCCTAGTGGGAACAATAATGGCTGGTGTTTTTTGCCCTTTATGGTGATAGTGTGCCTCCGGAGAGTAAGGGCCTCGCTTCCCCCAGTGGGAACAATAATTAAGTTGCCCTTTGTCGGTGATAGTGCCTCCGATGAGTAAGCGGGGCCCTGCTTCCTAGTGGGAAACAATATTGGCGCTTGCCTTATGGTGATAGTGTGCCTGGATGAGTAAGTGGGGCCTGCTTCCCTATATGGGAACAATAATGGCTGGTGTCATCTTGGCGGGTGATAGTGCCTGGACGAGGTGCTGGGGCCCTCGCTTCCTAGTGGGAACAATAACACAGGCCGCCCTTGGCGGTGATAGTGTGCCTGGATGAGTAAGTGGGCCCTACCTAGTGGGAACAATAATGGCTCGTGCTTGGCCATGGCAGATAGTGCGTGTGCCTCTTCTGGAGGGGTCGGGCCGTGGCCGGTGAACTCCGGTCTCAGCACTCGAGCTATTGCAGCGGCCGTCAGTCCGATACATCGGGCGGCTTCGTGCTATGTCGGAGTGATATCGATATGAATTGCGTATGCTCAAGTAATTCCTCAGTGTCAAAAAATTAAAAAAGGAAAGGAATTCATTGTGAAGGTAAAACTCGGGCACAAGTGACGTGCATTTTAATGAGCTTTAAGTAAGTTCATTACTCTCAATCCCCAGCTGTTTCTGCAGAGATAGCCCAGTCCATTTTTTATATTTATGCTCGCGCATGCTAAGGCAATTCATTCTTCGATCGCTCGAAATATTAACGATTTATTGAATTACGCGGTGAATTTCGCGCTGCTGAAGTACAAATGGCTATAGCCCGCAACCAAATAACACAGAGTTGGTTTTAGTTTCATATTTTGTGAACAGGGAAACAGACGTTAAAGATTGCAAAAAAATAATTTTAGAATTTGTAATAACGGTTTAGTCACAGTCGAGCTGCACACTTGGTGTGAAAATCACGAAGAATTTTAATATAGATAGCTCAGCATAGTCGCACTAGGACCAATAGCCAGAGTTAATAGAGTCACATAGAGCTACTCAGTCACAGAAAGTCACAGTTGTGTGTAAGGTAAGTAAGTTCACGCCCTCAATCCCAGCGGCCGTTTCCGCAGAGATTTTCTTTAATGTGAAGAAGATTGCCTTCAAGTATAAATATAAATTCTAAAACTTGAAACTGATTGTTTTACTTGATTTTACGTTTATACTCTGTTTTCAGGTAAATAGCGTATAAATATTTATTTGGCCATAAATAAGTAGTTAGGGAGTAAGATATCCAAGGTTGTCGTGGACAGTTAAGGAAAATCTTCCTAAAACTGAACCCAAAAGCCTGGCTGACAGGACAAAAGAACTTTCAATGAAAGTCATAAAAAAGCATGAGTCGTACCGTTTGATATAAAGATAAAGGACTCTCTTAATTGTTTTAAAGTTATAAAAGGGGAAAAGTTTTGAAATGGAACCTGAAACACCAAACCTGTGACTGGGGAGGGCTCATGGGCCAAGTTTAAGCAGAACTTCTGAAATTACCCTGCATGTGTCAGTTTCTTTCAATTCCTAATAGTTCACACCTCCCCATATATATATATTTATTTATATATTCATTCAAATTTTGCAATCGATTTTAAAACTTAACTTCCTGATGAGCTGGAGACTTGAAACTTTAAACATAGCTCACAACTAGATGACAATAAATGCAATATTAATCGCTTCGTCTGTCATTTCATATTTTGCATGACGCATGCGTGCAGTAATAAGCCATTATATTCGAAAAACTATTAACATTACAGACTTGGGTTTCTTGGATATATGTATTGGCCCATGGATCCTCGAAGCACCCCTGTTTAGTTATATCTTTGGTGCATGCGCAGTACGTTTTTCATTATCTCCCTCGAAACTATTAACATTACAGACTTGGCTCTGATATATGGTTGGCCCATGGATCCTCGAAGCACCCCATATTTAGCTATATCTTTGCGCATGCGCAGTACATTTTTCATTATATCTCTCGAAAACATTAACATTACAGACTTGGTTCTGGGTATATGGGTCATAAATCATCGAAGCACTCTATTATTTTATACATATTTTGCGCATGCGCAGTATTGCTTTCATTATATCTCGAAACTAACATTACAGACTTGTTCTTGGGTATATGGATGGCCCATGGATCATCGAAGCACCCCCATATTGCCATATCTGCGCAAGGTACATTTTCATTATATCTCTGAATCAATGGAAGTAGGAATAATTTTAAAAAATTTTTTATATTACTTGTTCTGGACCTCTAGTTGGTCAAGTCATTGCATGTCAATAAATAGTAACGTCGCGGCGGCTAAATTGGAAACTTTCTGCGCTATAGTTTGACAATTAGAATTTCTGCTTCAGTTCAATAAACTTTTCAGCGACATCGTAAGAAGCTTTATGTTATGCAGAATTGACGTTTACATTGAGAAAAACTTTATTTAAGCATTATTGTTTCATCTTAGACCAATAAACGGCCACCGCTTCCAATGAGGCGGACATTGAGATGGTCTAAAATAGTCATAGTTGCTTTCATAACTCGATTAGTTTTGGTCAGTTATGGGAACGTTTGTTTAAAAATTTCAGCGACGCTAGAAATATTTTAATAAATATGATTAATAGAGCGAGGGACTGGCAAAAATCTAGTCAGTTTTTTTTTTTATTATTATACATATAGACGCAAACAAACACAAAATACGATTATTTACGTCTGTACTTCCAATTTCTTTTTTTTTTTATTTGTCTACAATACTTAATACAATTTAAAATTTTGACTATTACTACTTACTTCTTATAGTATTAATTAATTATTTATTATCATTAATAATGTACACTACCTATTTATAATCATTACTTATTACATTAATAATTATTGTATTATTACTTATTTATTGTATATTATTATTAATAAAAAATTTGTCCAAACGTTGCTTTCTTAAAAAAAACCCCGAAAAACTGGTTATTTTGAGCGGCTTTTACCGCCAGGTTAAACTGAGGTGAAAGAAATCGGTTTAAACTGAAAACCTGTTTTTTTTTTTTTTGCGATAACATCATCGCAAGATGAAACATCTGAAAGCCTTTCACAAAAGAGCGCTCCACGAAAGACAAATTCTAATGACACGTCCCACACTAGTACATAAAAGTAATTTTATATTTGGTTTTAGAGTGACTGATTTTCGTAGTCTCAATGGAATTTAAGGTCCTTTGCAACAAATGAGTTTCAAAGATCGTTCATTTTGTTTAAGTAGCTATTCTCTTGACTGCTGTTCACCGTCAACATGAAAAAGACGAATGCTATATTAAGTGTATCCATTTATTGCTCCACAGTGAAAGAGCATGAGAACTAGTAGTAAATAGAGATTATAAAGAACTCTATGTATTGTACGCTGATAACAATGGCCCTTCTAGGTTTCAGTAAAGAATAACTTGTTTTCAGTATAACAGAAACGCTGATTGAAAGAGCTTATTTTAGCATATTGATACAACCCATTAAAAACTGAATATTCCTCACTATGAAATCAGTATACCTATCGATTTCAGTTGAGAAAAAAGTTAGATATTTTACTGATGAAATCATCATTTTAGCATCCAAACTGTGTTCAGGAGACATTTTTTGAAAATAAATTATATATTTTTAATGTTATTTTTTAAACTACTATGTAAAACAAAACTATGAAAATATTGTAAGGATTAACTTTCAAAATAATGTTTTTTTAAAAAAACTGAGAAATTTGAAGAAAAGAATTCTAAACATCATTTTGCCACATAGTAACCTATAGACAAATCATATTTAATACAAATCCTTGTAAGGAGTGTTTATGATAGTTATCTCGTTATCTCAAAATATTTTCTAAAATAGTTTTACGAGATATAATAGAACGTTGTTAAGCTTAAACTAGTACTTTTCATAATGCTTTTCTAAATGATATTGGAAAACTTAAAAATATTCACATGATTGTCAAATTGACCTATAGTTTTAGAAAAAACATAAACATATTACAGAAAACAATCTCGAAAATTTCATATCAATACTTGAATATCGTTCTTTGAAAGCATCAATTACATGGATGACAGTTTTCCTCGATATCAATTTCTCAAACGCATTTAAAGTTTCCGCAACTTAAAATAATGTTACAGTTCAAGTAATAAAACAGCTGTACCCATTTTGTAATTCACGCTAGAGTAAAAAAGTGCAGACAGTTTTAGAAGTTTATTAAACAGGCTGACGAACCAAATTAAGTCATAAAAGATTTTTTTTGATAATTTAATCAAAAAACGATCAAATGACACGATCATCAATTAATCTCTTACAATTATTGTTTGCTTATTCAAACGATACATCTAAAACTACAAATGCAAGAATGTTGATCATTAGGATTAAAACAACTTTAAGAACACATTTATGTTGAAAAACTCGTCTGCCAGTAAATACAGTTGATCTTTGTTGTTCGAACGAAATACGACTTTACAAGCTTCGCTATATATTTCGCCTTGCAGATAAAGATATTTTAGAGATAGAATCAACATTTTGGAAAAGTTTTGTTTTCAAGTCTTTTAAATATAAAGTCATATTAAAAATTTAAACAGAAAAAGGCGCTAGACTTCATTATTCATAGCAGATGAAACGCAAAATGAAATATCAGAATGAGGTATGAGAATTTCCTAACATTTCAATAGTAATTAAGCCTTGTAACTTTTATTTGATAAACATAAAGTATTTTCCAACATTTTATGTTAATAGAATTTTTCTATCTGACATTCAATATTAATATGATTATCTGAAATTTTTATCAAATAATTTTAAAATAAATAATCAATATTTCCTGCAGATTTTACGCTAAAAATATGCTTCGAGCAAATTACAATTTTTTTTATTTTCTTCGAAATATCACTGGATCTTTTCCCCTCGAAGAAGTTTTCTTGCTATGATCTAATTATCTGGTCATGTTCTTCACTTTCAAGGACTTCTAAACATGGCTTACTTTGAAGACAAGTGGCTCTTTTATTCATACACTTAACAAAATGCATATAATTGCTCCTTCAAGATCTGATGAAAACACTTCAGCAACATTTAATATGCAAAGAGCAGTTTTTCAGAAGAATAATTTGACGAATATCGTATCTCTGAGAAGAAAGACTTTATCCTGAATTCCGAAGAAAATTAGTTTATACTAAATATTTCTTGTAAACAACATTTTGTACTTTTAATTTTTTGTGTTTTAATTTGGCAAATTGGTTAGAAATTGCCTCTAAACTTTTTTTTTTTTTTGGCAAATATTACCTTTTCGAATAGGAACTAATTTATTTCCACTTCTTTATTAAGTTGTTTATAAAATGATAATTCAGTCCTGAAAACTTAATAAAAGCAATTATTAAATTTTGAGAGTTAGAAGTTAAAGTAACGAACATAAAAACTAGTAGATTAATTTCTGTTTACACACGAAAAGCAGTATTTTTGTAATTATTTTACATTTTTCATACATTGAAAGAAATTTTAAAAGTAGAAATGTGCATCAAATTAACATACGTATATTCGCAGGTACGTATATTCATTCGTTATATGAATCCGTATTATTCATTCGCTATGATACAAATAAATGGTATCATCAGTGGTGGCTCGCCCATTAGAGCTGCAGATCTGCAGTCTCCCCTGAAATTATTTTATAAAAGCTTGTATTTTTGTTTTTATACTTATTGGCTTACTTTTCCACTTTGAGAGTTCATTGGAGGGTTGCCATATTGGCCTTTCTAAGGCCAAATTATGGAAATTTGGCCTTTTTTCAAAGCACTTGGCCTTAGGAATTTTTATTTGAAATTAAATTCATTTTTGACCCTTTTTGGCTTTATTTTCGCTAATGACTTTTAGAAAAATTTTAATTATATATTTTAATGTTTTTTTAATAAATTTTTGATATTACACATTTCAAATGATATATAATGAGCTGTCAAACGAAATAGCTCCTGAATAGAACAAGGATGTTTTGAATTTCTTTCACTTAAATTTTAGTTTAATGATGCAGCATTGAACATATGCCTATCAAGTGGGATTCGTTTTCATGAAGGATAGCTGTTTTTCAAATAGCAAATGACGTTTCCAATCAATTTGTCAAATTTTGCCTTTTTTTGGCCTTATTTTTAAGAAGGTTTGGCCTTATTTTGCTATTTTG
The DNA here is from genome assembly GCA_013235015.1 of Araneus ventricosus. Taxonomy (NCBI): domain Eukaryota; kingdom Metazoa; phylum Arthropoda; class Arachnida; order Araneae; family Araneidae; genus Araneus; species Araneus ventricosus. Next base: position 7,941 of record BGPR01039217.1, read on the forward strand.
ATCTGGCAACCCTGGTTCAATGATCAATGAAAATGGTGAAAAGGTAATGAAAAAACGTAAAAGGAAGACGGAAAATCAATCATCAACTAAGAGAGACAGACCAAAGTTGCAAAGATATTCGTGCCTCCTACAGATCAAAATTCGCGCTCTGAGCAACGCTGAGCTTTCACTCAGAAGAAAAAAGAAACCCTTTCTCCCTTTGAATTTGGATGTATTCGAGGTGTGTTTTTACACTCTCGTTTGGCTCTCGACTTAATTATTTGGCTTTTTTCGCTATCTCTAAGGGGCTGTTTAATGAGTTTCTCTTTCGCTTTATGTTACTTTCACATAAACCAGGGCTTTCTTAACAAATTTGAGGGCCCTGGGTTAGAGTAATTTGGCGCCCCAATAAGAATTTAAAATCCTGTGGCCGACGAAAATACCTACTTAATACAATAATTGATGAGAAATAAATGTAGGAATTGTAATTTTCCAGTGTAGCTATTCACCTAAATTTAATAACGTAATTTTAATGTCTCTCAGTAATATTTTTAAAGCGCCGAATAGTTTACTTTTAATAGATGCATCGCTAATGAGAGATAACGAAGTCCTTGAACGATCACGTGTCTGATGCATGCAAAGCACATGACCGCGTGGGAGTCGCGTTCAGGTCTGCCATATTGATTTTTTAAGGCCAAATTATGGAAATTTGGCCTTTTTTCAAAGCCCTTGGCGTTAGGAATTTTCATTTGGTCTTAAATTCATTTTTAGCCCTTTTTGGCTTTATTTTCGTTAATCGGTTTTAGAACAATTTTTTATTGCTTATTAGCTGTGTGGCCCGGCGTTGCACGGGCTATCACGGATAATAGAATATTCCTGGGAGGAGAGAAGTGAGGTCACGTGAGACCTTGGGATCCATATATTTTCGTATGCCCCGCCTCCGTTTCTCTCTACAATCAACAAATATTGTCACTTAACTTCCCTAACAAACGTTACGAAGTTAAAAACTTTAATACAAAAAAGAAAGAAAAAAAGCATGAAAACGATTTTTTTTCCATTCCATCAACACCGGATGCGAAAACTAATAATAGGGAAAAGAAAGAATCCGCCGTGAATGAATTCACCACGCTGCCAATAGATGGCAGCACGTGAATTCATTCATTTTGAATTTTTTAATTTATATCTTTTTAACTAATTATAATTTCGGAATTTAAACAGTCGAAATGGATTCCTTGGATTATTTTCCATCTTTTGGTACTTACGGCTAGTTTCAGGATTCAGTGGTTCGTGAGAAAATAGAAGGACATAGATACATATGTTTGTTTACCTTCGAATTTTAATAGGATAGATTCTATTGTTGATTACTTATTCTATTGTTTTCTAATAAATTTTTGATATTACACATTTCAAATGATATAATGAGCTGTCAAACGAAACAGGCCCTGAAAAGAACAAGGATGTTTCAAATTTCTTTCACTTAAATTTAATTTAATAATAGAAGATTGAACATATGCCTATCAAGTGGGATTCGTTTTCATGAAGGATAGCTATTTTTCTAACAGCAAATGACGTTTTCAATCAATTTGTCAAATTTGGCCTTATTTTTAAAACGGTTTGGCCTTATTTTGCTATTTCGCTGCTCTAGCAACCCTGGTCGCGTTCTTTCAGACGGCGTGTAATGTTTTAATCATCATCAGATGACTCCGAGATTTTAACTCTTTAATCTCGAGGCGATTCTTTTCTTCCAGCCCCTTTAAAACCGGGAGTTTTTGGGCGGAAACGACATGAATTGGACTCTCCCAACCGGTGGTCCTTTCCCCCAATACTCCACCACCTGCTTATAACCTTCTCATAAGGCGCACAGAAATGGGCTGCGGTTGGTAAGGATAATTGGACCCCTTACCGTGCTTTTTTTCCAAAGCGATCTTAGAACCTTCCCTCCCCTCAAAAAAAGCTAAACGCCTCAGACCGCCCTTTTTCGTTGTTAAGGGGAAATTTTTTTGACCGCCCTGGATTGTCTCACTCGGTATGAGAGGGTTAAGCAAACAAGACGTCTGAGCGAGGTAGCGAGAGTGATACGGGGTTTTCCCCGATGGCGGTCGCATGGGTTTCGCGAACGACGTAATTGAATAACCCCATGGTATTTAAAATGTTTTCTCTTCTAACTACGTAGCGCTAACTTTAACTATGTTTAAACCTTAGACCCTCTTTTAAATCTATCATTTGTCTATAATCATATCTTCGTAAATATAACTCTTCATATATGTTTGCTTTAGATAAATAAATTTAATTGTTTAAAAATTGAGTTTTCCTTTTTGGTCCTGCGCTCTCCTAGGTGTCGGCACCATTTTTGGCTTCGGTCAGAATTGGAAATAACGTTAATTTCTTACATAAATAAATAAAAATAAATAAAAAGTTAACCTGTTCTCTGATTAACCCTCTACAATTTTGCAAATGAGCGTCTTTTCAAAACAGGATTTTACAAGTAAGCTTCCGTATTGTAGATAACTTCTGTTACACTCATAATTTAGGATTTTTCTCACTGATTGTCTCCATATGAATATTTCGTGAAACGATATATATATGTTTATGTAACATTACAAAATCGATGACTGTCTAGTTACAACCCCTAATCTTATCTTTACTTTTATAATATTAAAAAAAATTAAGAACATATTTTGGTACAAAAGTAAAATTTTAACCGACATATCCGGCTAGCTCATAGGAAGTGAAATGGACGGTTAAAATAAAGCTGGGCCATAGTTAAATTAAGTTAAATTTATTTTTCTCACATTTTCCACATAAAATAATTCTGGATTAACTACGATTACATAAATGGACAAGTTACATTATTCAACTCGCTACGCATGGCGAGATTTGTCCGACTGGTCCCAGTGAGAGGGAAAAAGCGATCCTTCTCGCAAAAACAGTCAAGTGGCTCTGTCCATCCTCCTTCTGATAGCGAAAAAAGTCCTTGCAGTGCCATCTCTTGGTAGGAGGGTGAGTTAAAGTCTATCGTGGCGCCATCTCTTGATAAGAGGGCGAGATAAAATGTGATTGTCACAAAATAAAATTAATATTGTAAATTTTTATGCGCCTTTGGATGAATGGCGCCCCTTGGCTACAGCCCAATTGAGTAAGATGGTCCTGACAAAAAAGGGTCTGGTTTATTAAGTACTAGCAGTACACGTACGGCGTTGCCCGTGGAATCAGGACTTCAACAAAATGAAGGGGGTAAAAACGCCCATAATGACATAAAAAAGTTTTGAAAACAAAATCAAAACAAAAGATACACATTATTGATTTTCTAGCTTATTTTTTTGCGATAAACAATATTAAAAAATCGCAAGGTGAAAATTATTATACTGCAAGCAAAGTATGCGAGATGAATAAATACGTTAAAATACTGCCGAAAATAATAATCAGTCACCCAATTCAAGGTTATGACGTCACCTCCCTTTCAACCAATCACATAGACATCTGCGTTCCGGAAAAGGGCCGCGGGAGAAAATGAGCTTGAGAAAAATAACTTTCATCTGCCCAGGAAAAAATTAATTAAAAAAAAACGGGAAAAGATATTTTAACCGTTATTGTTTTAAATCCGACAGAACCGTTCCAGTTATAAGCTGGAAAAAATTGAAAATAATAGTGTTATTAGAAAGTCGGATGCAACAAATTAAAAAAAAAACAAAAAAAACACATTCCGATGGCAAAACTGACTATTTTTTAAAAATTTCCCAAATTTCAGTAAATTACATTAGAAATTAAAACCTAACTTCATTAGAACGGAAATCGCGTGCTCTTTCCGATGGTGTATCTGTTTTTTTCGTACAATTATCCAAAATCATACTACTGATAAATTAGTGCGAAAAATCAACCAAAACAACACAAAACATTAAATAAAAAATGTTATGGATTAAATCTTAAAATTTCGGCTTCGAGGTGCATTCAATCACCATTACGACTACCTGTGTGACAAATTTCATGGCTGTAAGTGCGATAGATTCGTCTGGACATCGCAGACAAACACACGCACGCAAACACCGCCTTTTATAAGTATAGATTTGTTCTCTATTGTTAGAAATTACTCTTCGAAAAGAAAATTGATGATAATTTTCTAAAATATTATTCAGTTAAAAATTTTAATAAGATGGGATCAGTCATTATTATTAGAGGTATCTAAGAAAAGCTGAACATTGCAGACCTTTATAAAATCGGGTTTTTTACAGATTTCGCTGAGCGAAAGATTGAATATAAGAAATGTAGTTTACATTATACTGGATTTGAACATTTTTCAAAAACGTATCGCGAAATACGTTTTTGAAAAATGCTGGTATACGTTTCATACCAGCGAGAACATATCGCTACTCGGTTCCACTTCTCCATGCTCTCTTGAACAAGAATACGTCATCGAGTTCGCCTACCGGCAATTGGTGGAGAGCGGAGCGGTAAGACACGTCACGTGCGCTCATCTCAGTGATTGGACGAGATCGAAGCACTACACTTTCCTGCTGGCGGGTGTTTGAGCGTACTATTTTCCTTCATGGACATGGCAGGAATATACAATTATTAAAACGTTTAATTATTTTTGGTTATCTACTTAATTTTATTTCAGCATATCGAATTTGAAATAAAGTGGTTTTCGTTTAATAATTGCATTTTCATTTAAAAATGCCTCAACACATCACCCAAAGAAAGAATGCTACATGCATTATAACTCAATAAAAAATTGTTCAACTAATGACTATTATAGTTCAAAAGAATGAAACTTGAAACCAATTAATTCAATTTATTTGAAAGAAATTCAGATATATTTAGAAATCTATTTTTCCTAGAACTTTTAAAATGTGCACATGTATTTCTTCAGAACTCGTAACTCTATATTTTAAAAGCAAAACTCCTCCCAGGTATTCTGGGAAGTAATAAGAAAATTTTCGTGGTTGGTTGAAAATGGATATAATTGCTATTGAATTTCCTTGAAAATAAAGCCTCTTCTTATACCTATTTTTGCTCTAAAAGGGGCTAAAGGCATATTTTCAAGGAATCCTTAATTTTTTTCCTGAATTTTAGTAAGTAAAAAGAAACCCGAGTCTTCAAAGCTAGTTATTTAAGCCAGTTACCAATTAACTATAGACAACTAACTATTAACAAATGCAGTCGGACCTCTATTTAACGAAGTCGCTAAATTCCGAAAAAAAGTTCGTTATATGGAAAATTCGTTGAAAAGAGTTTCACCTTTTAAAATACTTTAAACTACACAAAACAGATTTTAAATTCATAGACACTAAATATTATTAAAATAGTAATTAATCACACCTTTATTTTGTAAATTGATATCTATTTGTCTTATATATCTTATCAATCAAAAAGAAATCTACAAGAGAAACAAGATAAAACAAAACATTGCCATGGAATAGACTGTATTTTCAATTTTAAAAAAAAAATTTTATATTAAAATTAATGAATTTTAATGACATTATCGCATTTATTATAACAAGAAATTTTAAGCATACATTACCACATGCGACCTTAAATTTAATTACTGATAAAGTCTGTTAATTTTGTCTGAGTTTTTTGCTTGAAAAAGTGTTTTCTCTCATAATACGTCTCGCATCTTTGCAATGCACCAAAAACCACTTTATGAAGGTTTGTTGATTTCTGCATCATGATCATTTCCATCTTCAGCATCTTCGTCTTCATCGCAATTCATTGCTGTATTGTTTTTATTTTTCAGCACTGTCCAAAATATCCAATTTAGTTAGTGTTTCCGAGGTTTCAGAATGAAGTGAAAGAAAATCATCAATCAGCACATCATCGTTAATTTCACACACATTTTTTTAAATACACATTTTTTAAAAGTTTCTCTAAGGGAATATCGTCTTCGTCCTCCGTACTTGCCGAATTATCATTGCTGACAAACAATCCAGCTTCAGCAAAAATTGTTGCGAATAGTACGATCTGTGACATCATAGTTTAGTCCAGGTAACGAAGGAAAAATAGGGGGAAAAAATGGTGTAGTTTGGAAATTTGGCACAGTTGTAGGGATTAGTGCCCTAAACAACATACTAAAAGTCCCCGACCGTGGGGGTTACGCAGGGGGATACAGGGGGTTTAAAGGGGGGGCTTTTTCAGTTTTTCTTAAATATTTCGAAACGTATGGGTTATAGAGAAAAAGTCGCAATTACAGAAATAAACTACATTGAATTCCATACAAAAAAAGTCCTACATCTTTATTTTAGCGTCAATAGTTTAGAAGATATGGGGAGTTGAAAAAGTGAGTATTTCTGAAATTCCTTATTGTAATTGTAAAATCAATAAAAAATGCCGAAGTAACAACCTTCAGAAGCACCTCATGCCTATATAATAATTTTATAAAGGTAGTATTGTATGTGTTGAGAATAGTGGTGGCGTCGGAGCGGGGGGGGCACAAATATATTTGATGAACAGTCGTGATCCCTTCCTCCCCTCAAT
>BGPR01039218.1:0-14388 GCA_013235015.1 Araneus ventricosus
TATATATTTTATTTTAATATTGCGGATAGAACGTCAAGTATTCCAACTAGAAGCTAAAGCTAATTGAACTGCTAATATTTAAACGACAAAAAAATCATTCTTGAATAAAAAATACAAAACACTCAATATTTATGAGCCATCCTTTCTAATGATAAATGAATTACATCCCGAAAGAAAAATAAAGAATTTCTTCACACAAACTAACATTTAGAAGACAAATGACTTAGATAACTTAATCTTTTTGTCTGAATATCTCGATACCCACGAGAAACGTTTGTCTTTCGTTTTTTTATCGGTATTGCATCAAATAAAAATGGTAGCGTTCAAAGCACACTTAGATAATTCCATTTGTTATATTAACGCTCTGGGTGAAAATGCTTCTGTTTTTTTTCCCGCCAAAAAATAAGAGATCTCAGAATTCTAGAATTTTTCTTCAGGGACCGATGCAATGATCCTTGAATGTATGCTCTTATATAAGAGGGGGCCCTAACAAACTTTTGGTCCTCTGCAACCCTCCAGGGATTTCTTTCGAGCATTTTTTTGTGTTAGTTCCGTCTCGACAGTGGAAATTATTTCCCCTGAGCCAAGTTTCTTGTCTTCATTCGATTACGGAATTACCTGCCAAGCGGATTTTTCTCTCTATCTTTCAAAGTTTTTATTTCTTTCCTGCCTGAAGTTTTTCTTACTGGAGGATGGTACTATTTGCTTGAAGAATGATGCGTTATTCTACCGTTGTAATTATTTCAAGGCTGCGTTGGGAAGGAAATAGCAATGGATCATGATGATGTTTTTATGTTTCTGATTTCAGTTTAGGAAAATAATAATGATGCTAAAACAGTTTTAAATCAAGCAAACAATCATTGATTGAAAAAAAAGAGTGGGGATTTTTTCCTCCTCGTCTTTTAGGTACTAATTAATTAATTAAATAATTTTTTGCTTTCCATTATGAAGAAACAGCAATGTTATGCTTTACTGTGTTTTTTGACAGTATTTGTTCTATTAATGATTTTTTTTTAAAACTCTCTTTTATTTAACTTGACTTCATTTCTTCATTCTTGCAAAAATGTAATTTTATAATCGATTTTTCACACATTGGAGTTTTGAAATTTTATGTTTTTTATGTTTCTGATTTCAGTTACAAAAAAAAATGTACTAAAACATTTTCAATAAAACAGTCTCTGATTTAAAAAAAAGTTTATAAATTTTTCTTCCGTGTCTTTTAGGCAATAAATATTTAATTAAATAATTTTTTGCTTTCCATTATGAAAAAACAATATTATTATGCTTTACTGTGTGATTGGAAGAAAGTTTTTGTTTCCTCCTTTCTAAAAATGGTGTAAAATTTATGTGTAGATATGATGGAATAAGGATTGCTGAAAATTAAATTTTTCAGATAGGGATTTGAAAATTTAATTTATGTAATTCAATAAATATGCAAATGAGAGAAGAAGGGGAAATGAAACGGACAAACTGAGATATAACTGCTGGATAATTTGTAAATTATGATAGTTGCTTATCCTTTAAAAAGTTCAAACTTTTATAATGTAGTTAGGAATTCGTTTACATATATTGCATGTAAATTTACTGCCCGTCTAATGCTGCCTATTTTTTTGCTTTCTATGCAAAAAGAAACTCTTTTTCAAATACACGTTATAAATCGAAGTTTTTTTTGGGTTTCTGTAGTTTCTCGTCGAAGATAAGCGTGTTTTATTTAGTTTAATTTATAATCAGTAGCAATCAGTGGGAGATCAGATTCGTGTTATACAATCTTCGAGGTGCTTTGACATTTGATCCTTCACTTAGTGGTGCACATTTGTACAACTCACAATTTCTTGTCTTTTCCAGTTAACTCTTTGAGTAGTTTTATATTTAATACATAAACTTATAACATTTTTGCTTCAAATAGCTAAGTATTTTAACAAATTAATTGTAATAAAAAAATTAAGTTGAGTTGGAACCCTAAGTCTGTTAACCCTAACCCTGTTACTTCGATGTATTTTTTCTCAAAATCTGTTATAGATACATGTTTGATACTTTTTATACAAGTAAAGTACATCTTTCTCATCATTCCGAAATGATTTAAAAAAAAATTCAAAAATTTATTTTTTACAAATTTTTTTGTGTCAAAACAAAAAATGTAAAAGTGGCCATTTCGATGCACCTTTTCTCAAAATCTCTTATAATTACATGTTTGAAACTTTTTATACAATAAAAGTGCACCTTTCTTATTATACTGAAATGAGCTTCTTTAAAAAACTCAAAACTTTATTTTTTACAATTTTTTGTGTCAAAATAGGGTAAAATTTCACTATATCTAATTAAATATTTTGTAAATTTATAAAAAATTAAAGATTAAGCAAAAGCTCATTTCAGTATAATGAGAAAGGCATACTTTACTTTTATAAAAAATTTCAAACATGTATCTATGACAGAGTTTGAGGAAAGTTACATCGAAGTGGTCAATTTAACATTTTTGTTTTGACACAAAAAAATTTGTAAAAAATAAATTTTTGGGAAAAAAATCATTTTAGTATAATGAGAAACATGTACTTTACTTTATAAAAAATTTCAAACATGAATCTATAACAGATTTGAGAAAAGGTACATCGAAGTAACAGGGCTAGGGCTAACGGACTTAGGGTTCCAACTCCCATTAAGTTCGAAATTTGTTTTTCCATTTCCATTTCCTGAATTCCTTACACTTATAAAAATTCACACAGCTGCGGCTGGACAGAAAAAAATGACTGTGTAGTTCAGAAAGATAAATAATTCTTAATAATTGACAAGAAACAATGTTATGGTAAAACTAATATAGATATAGGCATAAACGAATACTAAATAAAATACGAATAACAATAATTAAAAATTACTTAAAAAAATGCATTCATCTTGTTTTGCTTTCAGCGAAAACATTAAAACCTCATATCTTGATGCATGTATGACGATTAAAAAATGCTTTATCCATTGAAATCGTGTCATCATAGGCTACACATAACCTATCCCATTTCATAATGTGTGCGTCAGAAAATATTTTATTCCTTTTTTAATGTTAAAAAGCAGAGTTCAATTTCTGATGTAGTAACAGGAATTTCAAAGATGAAAAAAAAAAAAAACGATTAATTTATCTTATTGCATCTATCTAAGGTGCACTGTGATATTTTAAAATGGTAAAATATTTATCAATATTCTTTAAGAAATTCGGTTCCTTGAAGCAAACCGAGTTTTTTTCGAAATTGAGGCTTCTTAAAGTATGAATCATGATCCAAGATAAGATGTTACAGAATATTGGGAGTCAGAAAAAGTTTGAAAATATTTTTGTATCGCGGAAAATTTCGGGTATGTATTTCATCATCATTTATAATTATAAATTATCAAAAAATCCTTTGGGTTGAAAGAAATTTCGTTCAAGTTTAATTACAATAAAAAAACTAAGTTCCGTATCTCATTTTTTCACTACCCGTAAAGGAAAAAGTAACTACTCAAATGAGAACTGTGATCCCTTCCAGCAACGAATTCCGCATGCGCAGTTACACGGCGGAGGCTTTCCTTATCATGTAATTCAATTATCATTTTCAATTTAATTTTTATTTATCACTTAATTATCCTTCATTTCCTTATTTATTTTCAAAGTTAGGCTCTCGAAAAATTTTCTGCTGTGGAAAAACGTTTAAAACTCCATTTCTAATGTCACAGGAACTGTCGACTTCGACAGTACCCTTTTCAGCTTAATATAAGGAAAGCCTCCGCTGTGTAACTGCGCATGCGGAATTCGTTGCTGGAAGGGATCACAGTTCTCATTTGAGTAGTTACTTTTTCCTTTGCGCATAATCTTCGGGTAGTGAAAAAATGAATCGGGAACTTAGTTTTCTGCCTTGGTTTTTCCTCGCGTTTCATTTGAAGAACGAAATCCTTTATTGTGAAATTTCGTTTGATTGTTTATAGATTTAAATATTAAATGCGAAATAAAATAAATTGATTAAATTTACACAATGGAAAAAGTTGGAGGTGCTACAATACCACAGTGCCTATGCACGAGCCACCCCGCATAACAACATATTGAATAATTTATATTACATTTGACAATACCAACATTGATGGGCTGGCCAAACACAAATTGCAATTTTTTAATGGATGCGCAGAATACGTTAAATTATAACCGAATTCATCGCAAATCACAAATTTATCACGGAAATAAAATTTTATAGATAATTTAAAGAAAATAGCTGGACAGCTCTAGTAAAGGAATTGATACATCTCGAGAATCATCTTGTTCCTGCTAGAATTCCTGATTTACAAGACTTATTTAATATAAATACTTCAAATTCTATCAAGTTAAGACTTTAGTTAGAAGTCATTACTCACATTAAAACCTCATGCTTAATATATTTGGCTTTCAAAGAAACAACTTGTTAGCAAAGAAAAATATAAATGCACTAATTCCTAGAACAGAAACCTCTCCCTCCCTAAAAAAAAAATCAAATTTAGTAATTATTTTTACTGTTGAAACCGGAAAAGTTTTTTAAAAAAATTTCATTTGGTATAGGTCTCATTTGGTTTTTCTTAATATGTCTGGATTGGTTTCATTCCCTAAAAAAATTCCTATTTCTGCTTCTTCTGTTTTGTTTCTTCGAATATAGATGGCGCCATTGGACTAATGTTTTCTTTAATAATTCCTCCTTCTAAAAGAAAATTAGCGTGGGTTTCTGATCACTTCAAGACTTTTTTCTTCGTTTTTCTCAACTATGGGCATAGGGTAAGTTTTTTTTTTTTAGTTATGAAGGCTTATTTTAATATAGCCAGATGTCTGATAATTTTAATCAATCTTATTAGCGTTTTGATGTGTGTGTTTTTACTCTTTCATTTGAAAATGTTCTTTTCGATTTACAGATCTCTTTTGCCCTTTGTTTGGGAAATTTCTGGCTAAGAGAAGCTATGTTCGGCGCAATGCTAGCTTCTTACAGAAACTTTTCCCAATTATTCTTTTGAATCCATTTCGAATAGTTCTTAGCCCTTGAAAAAGTGGACTAGAATGGATTTCTTGTTTGTTTTTGGTTTTATTCGATTACCTCTGAGTTTATTTATTCATTTATTTATTTTAGCTATCTTTTTATTATCTTGATTTTCATTTGGTATAGCATATTTAACCAAGTCCATGAGTCAAGGACTCATGAAATAATGGGAATGTGTTATCTTTTGTTGGTCAAAATGACCTTGGAGCACCTTGGCATCGCCTGAGGTAGAAAAAGGTAATAGCAAAGAAAAGGTTATGGTAAAGGTAAATAAACCAAAAATATAAGTAACATTTTAAAATTATATCGTGAAATAAGATTTAATTTATAATACTTTTTAATTAAATGTATCTTTTGATTCGCTTATGAAATGCTTCAAATATGCATAAAACAATATATCATATTCTGAATTATTTGAAAATATTTAGGAGAATAAGTTCACTGTAGTATTTATATTTTCTGTTTCTTGGACCACAATCACCTCATTTAATACATACAAATATATCTTCAATTACTTTCTTTAATAACAATGTTCATCGTTATAATTTTATCATAGTTATGATTAAAATCCAAAATTTTACTCAAATAATACGACTACTGTGGCTGGAATAATAAATGACGAATTTGATGTATTCGTATTCACCCTTTATGCACTGAATTGCATACTTTATCAGCATTTCCTAAGAATTAATGAGGGGAATCGTGACACGGTTATACTTTAAATAGCTCTTTGTGACTGAGGCTATTGTGTACTGGAGAAATAGATAGCCTGGACAGCGATCCCGTACATGCTTTTGCTATTCAACTAGCTCGCGCAACTTTGTACTCGAATGGGTTCATTGTTGAGTCAATCGGGAGATGTGATATTGCCGGCTCAGAACGTTTCTATTCTAAGAATATTATCTACAGCCAAAAAGGGTGAAGGCAGGAATGGTCGTTTATTACAGCTGTAATATTATAGAGGGAAATATGCAGGTTTAATGGCAATGATTCATTTTATTCATTTATTATATGAAAAAATTCTTTTAAATCTGAATTCATTATATTCTCTTCCTCGAATTATTCAAAGGAAAAACACTGTAATGTTCAAAGAAATCTGACCCCGAGGTTTTGATCAATCACCACGTTTTAGACCTCCCTGAAAAAATAACTGAATTATATCCGTACTAAAAAATCACCCGTCATGGTATGACGGGTGCAAATTGCCTCTTCATTCGAGAGATTTCCCGTCAAATCTGACGTGTTTAAATCGATATATATGCGAGAGAAATGTTTAACATTGATTGAAAACAAATAAAATAAACATGTTTTATGACAGGAAATATTTTTTTATTTACATATTTTTTACCTATTTCTTTATTCAACAGACTTCTTGGGAAACAACATTCCGTGGGAAGTATTTTTCGTTGTTTAACAATTTTCCTTGTACTTCAGATGTCTTTGTATAAATTTTAACGTTACCAACAAAGATTATCAAATTGTATCATCACGACTGCAATAAATAATCAGATGCATCGTGGCGTCCAAACTGTATCACGCGCATGATATACCACTGACGTGATTTACTACTTTCTATTAAAAAGCGGAAATTAATTTGAAATATATGATTAATTTAATTTAAAATTTCTCGGGAACTACTGATCATAGCAAGATAAACTTTATATCAATCGATAGCAAATTTTATTTCACTATTTTAGAGCCATTAAATTTGAAATTAGAACAACAATTACTTTTTAAAATTTAAAATTACTGAAATTTAGGTTCTCTAACAATGAAACAATGCTGTTTAACGTCTCGAAGTGCCACGGTGCGAGTTTTATCGTTGGTGACATCAGAGCGTTAGCGAGAGACAGATCTGGGCTATTATAGTAGTAATATGACCAATATAACTGAACAGCCTAAGCAACTAGTAGGATGAAATTAGTTATGCACTCTTTACACCGAAATTGTTGCTTCATAGGGAATTTTGATCTTGATGGATAAAACGGAATAAATTCAAAATGCATACTCCATTTTCTTCAGTATAATACGAAACTAAATACAAAACATTTTGTATTTTGTATGTATACTTGAAAGTCGAGGGGAGAGCATTTCCGATAGTTTACAAAGTTTTTTCCTTTGATATACACTGATTCCTCCTAAGTAGGGAGAAATGTCACGTTCTATCTGAATACTCAACAACCGAATGGTTAGGGTGCTGCTCTGCAATCCCAAAAGACTCGGGTTCGAGTCCTTGTGCTTTTATGTTTACGATTATTATTTAGATTATTTAATTTAATTTATATGCAAAATAGCATTTATGTAAATTTCGTCTATGTAAATTACACCTTAATTATTCTTATTAACTGTATCTTTTCAAGTCTGGAAAGTTCTAGCTGTTTCGTCAGCTGTATATAAGCAGATGTATTATTTAGTTCTCTGAATAATGTCTCGAGTTGAGATTAGAGAGCTTTGTCTTCTTTCGATTTAGCAAATACACCTAATCAATTATCCAGGCTAACTTTATCTACCCGACAATATACAAAATGATAAAGGAGAAACTAGGGGTATTTGACCCTACTTTTACTTTTCCTTATAGTCCTCGAATATTTGAAATGCTATCATAATAAAAGGATTTGCTTTTAAGAATGAGAAATGTACTTATGCTAAACTGATATCTCACTTAATCATAAAATAAATATATTTCATGAAATCGCCTAGGGTCAAAAATCTCTAACCTTACGGATACTTGACCAAAGTTGCGTTGGAGCTCCTAGGTTACTCCTGAGGCAGTACTCTGACTTACCTCCGAAATATTCTCCACTTGGATGCACCACAAGTACATGGATGAGATACCGCCGGATAAGTAAGCGAGTTCTCACTTCTGGACGTGGGTGCAGTAATGGGGGGGGGTTGAGTCCCCTCCTCTGGTGATAGTAAGTACCTCCTTCGAGAAGGGTCGGGTATGGCCGTTAGAACTCCGACCTCAGTATTCGAGCTATTGCAGCGGCTGTCATTGAGTTTGATCTGGATGCTCAGAGGCGGGATTGCACTTTTTAGGTTACCTCCGATATATAGGGGAAAACAGGTTGACCTCTTGAATGATGTTTATGGGAAACTGGCACACATTTGTATTTTACTTGGAAATCATCTTGCAGCCTGCCAGAAAAAGACAATCGACACATTTCTGTCAATTTTTGTATATTGATGGTGTAACTCTTTATTCCGAGGCGACATTTGTCTTCTAGCCCCTTTGAAACCTGTAAATTTGGAGAGAAAGCGACACGAATTGGACTCTCCCAATCTGAGTGGTCATTCACCCCACCTTCTTCTATAACCTTTCCTTAAGGCGCAGGTAAATGAGCTGTGGTTGGCGAGGATAATTGGACCCCCTACCTCGCTTATCTCCTAAGCGATCTCAGAACCTCCCCTCAAAAGAAGCCAACCGCCTCAGACCGGCCTTCGTCGCTGTTAGGGAGAAATTTTTAGACCGCCTCGCTCGGTGTCAGAGGGTTAATAACAATATTTATAAGACTCGAGTTCCTCAGCAATACCGTTCTTAAACCTCTAGGTAAATGGTCGGCTTTTTCTGACCTCTACTGGACAGGAATTTATAGGTTGAACTAAATACACATACTTTCAAACTATACTTTACCATATTTCGTGACTTACACTTTTTTCTATATATTTTATTTTAATATTGCGGATAGAACGTCAAGTATTCCAACTAGAAGCTAAAGCTAATTGAACTGCTAATATTTAAACGACAAAAAAATCATTCTTGAATAAAAAATACAAAACACTCAATATTTATGAGCCATCCTTTCTAATGATAAATGAATTACATCCCGAAAGAAAAATAAAGAATTTCTTCACACAAACTAACATTTAGAAGACAAATGACTTAGATAACTTAATCTTTTTGTCTGAATATCTCGATACCCACGAGAAACGTTTGTCTTTCGTTTTTTTATCGGTATTGCATCAAATAAAAATGGTAGCGTTCAAAGCACACTTAGATAATTCCATTTGTTATATTAACGCTCTGGGTGAAAATGCTTCTGTTTTTTTTCCCGCCAAAAAATAAGAGATCTCAGAATTCTAGAATTTTTCTTCAGGGACCGATGCAATGATCCTTGAATGTATGCTCTTATATAAGAGGGGGCCCTAACAAACTTTTGGTCCTCTGCAACCCTCCAGGGATTTCTTTCGAGCATTTTTTTGTGTTAGTTCCGTCTCGACAGTGGAAATTATTTCCCCTGAGCCAAGTTTCTTGTCTTCATTCGATTACGGAATTACCTGCCAAGCGGATTTTTCTCTCTATCTTTCAAAGTTTTTATTTCTTTCCTGCCTGAAGTTTTTCTTACTGGAGGATGGTACTATTTGCTTGAAGAATGATGCGTTATTCTACCGTTGTAATTATTTCAAGGCTGCGTTGGGAAGGAAATAGCAATGGATCATGATGATGTTTTTATGTTTCTGATTTCAGTTTAGGAAAATAATAATGATGCTAAAACAGTTTTAAATCAAGCAAACAATCATTGATTGAAAAAAAAGAGTGGGGATTTTTTCCTCCTCGTCTTTTAGGTACTAATTAATTAATTAAATAATTTTTTGCTTTCCATTATGAAGAAACAGCAATGTTATGCTTTACTGTGTTTTTTGACAGTATTTGTTCTATTAATGATTTTTTTTTAAAACTCTCTTTTATTTAACTTGACTTCATTTCTTCATTCTTGCAAAAATGTAATTTTATAATCGATTTTTCACACATTGGAGTTTTGAAATTTTATGTTTTTTATGTTTCTGATTTCAGTTACAAAAAAAAATGTACTAAAACATTTTCAATAAAACAGTCTCTGATTTAAAAAAAAGTTTATAAATTTTTCTTCCGTGTCTTTTAGGCAATAAATATTTAATTAAATAATTTTTTGCTTTCCATTATGAAAAAACAATATTATTATGCTTTACTGTGTGATTGGAAGAAAGTTTTTGTTTCCTCCTTTCTAAAAATGGTGTAAAATTTATGTGTAGATATGATGGAATAAGGATTGCTGAAAATTAAATTTTTCAGATAGGGATTTGAAAATTTAATTTATGTAATTCAATAAATATGCAAATGAGAGAAGAAGGGGAAATGAAACGGACAAACTGAGATATAACTGCTGGATAATTTGTAAATTATGATAGTTGCTTATCCTTTAAAAAGTTCAAACTTTTATAATGTAGTTAGGAATTCGTTTACATATATTGCATGTAAATTTACTGCCCGTCTAATGCTGCCTATTTTTTTGCTTTCTATGCAAAAAGAAACTCTTTTTCAAATACACGTTATAAATCGAAGTTTTTTTTGGGTTTCTGTAGTTTCTCGTCGAAGATAAGCGTGTTTTATTTAGTTTAATTTATAATCAGTAGCAATCAGTGGGAGATCAGATTCGTGTTATACAATCTTCGAGGTGCTTTGACATTTGATCCTTCACTTAGTGGTGCACATTTGTACAACTCACAATTTCTTGTCTTTTCCAGTTAACTCTTTGAGTAGTTTTATATTTAATACATAAACTTATAACATTTTTGCTTCAAATAGCTAAGTATTTTAACAAATTAATTGTAATAAAAAAATTAAGTTGAGTTGGAACCCTAAGTCTGTTAACCCTAACCCTGTTACTTCGATGTATTTTTTCTCAAAATCTGTTATAGATACATGTTTGATACTTTTTATACAAGTAAAGTACATCTTTCTCATCATTCCGAAATGATTTAAAAAAAAATTCAAAAATTTATTTTTTACAAATTTTTTTGTGTCAAAACAAAAAATGTAAAAGTGGCCATTTCGATGCACCTTTTCTCAAAATCTCTTATAATTACATGTTTGAAACTTTTTATACAATAAAAGTGCACCTTTCTTATTATACTGAAATGAGCTTCTTTAAAAAACTCAAAACTTTATTTTTTACAATTTTTTGTGTCAAAATAGGGTAAAATTTCACTATATCTAATTAAATATTTTGTAAATTTATAAAAAATTAAAGATTAAGCAAAAGCTCATTTCAGTATAATGAGAAAGGCATACTTTACTTTTATAAAAAATTTCAAACATGTATCTATGACAGAGTTTGAGGAAAGTTACATCGAAGTGGTCAATTTAACATTTTTGTTTTGACACAAAAAAATTTGTAAAAAATAAATTTTTGGGAAAAAAATCATTTTAGTATAATGAGAAACATGTACTTTACTTTATAAAAAATTTCAAACATGAATCTATAACAGATTTGAGAAAAGGTACATCGAAGTAACAGGGCTAGGGCTAACGGACTTAGGGTTCCAACTCCCATTAAGTTCGAAATTTGTTTTTCCATTTCCATTTCCTGAATTCCTTACACTTATAAAAATTCACACAGCTGCGGCTGGACAGAAAAAAATGACTGTGTAGTTCAGAAAGATAAATAATTCTTAATAATTGACAAGAAACAATGTTATGGTAAAACTAATATAGATATAGGCATAAACGAATACTAAATAAAATACGAATAACAATAATTAAAAATTACTTAAAAAAATGCATTCATCTTGTTTTGCTTTCAGCGAAAACATTAAAACCTCATATCTTGATGCATGTATGACGATTAAAAAATGCTTTATCCATTGAAATCGTGTCATCATAGGCTACACATAACCTATCCCATTTCATAATGTGTGCGTCAGAAAATATTTTATTCCTTTTTTAATGTTAAAAAGCAGAGTTCAATTTCTGATGTAGTAACAGGAATTTCAAAGATGAAAAAAAAAAAAAACGATTAATTTATCTTATTGCATCTATCTAAGGTGCACTGTGATATTTTAAAATGGTAAAATATTTATCAATATTCTTTAAGAAATTCGGTTCCTTGAAGCAAACCGAGTTTTTTTCGAAATTGAGGCTTCTTAAAGTATGAATCATGATCCAAGATAAGATGTTACAGAATATTGGGAGTCAGAAAAAGTTTGAAAATATTTTTGTATCGCGGAAAATTTCGGGTATGTATTTCATCATCATTTATAATTATAAATTATCAAAAAATCCTTTGGGTTGAAAGAAATTTCGTTCAAGTTTAATTACAATAAAAAAACTAAGTTCCGTATCTCATTTTTTCACTACCCGTAAAGGAAAAAGTAACTACTCAAATGAGAACTGTGATCCCTTCCAGCAACGAATTCCGCATGCGCAGTTACACGGCGGAGGCTTTCCTTATCATGTAATTCAATTATCATTTTCAATTTAATTTTTATTTATCACTTAATTATCCTTCATTTCCTTATTTATTTTCAAAGTTAGGCTCTCGAAAAATTTTCTGCTGTGGAAAAACGTTTAAAACTCCATTTCTAATGTCACAGGAACTGTCGACTTCGACAGTACCCTTTTCAGCTTAATATAAGGAAAGCCTCCGCTGTGTAACTGCGCATGCGGAATTCGTTGCTGGAAGGGATCACAGTTCTCATTTGAGTAGTTACTTTTTCCTTTGCGCATAATCTTCGGGTAGTGAAAAAATGAATCGGGAACTTAGTTTTCTGCCTTGGTTTTTCCTCGCGTTTCATTTGAAGAACGAAATCCTTTATTGTGAAATTTCGTTTGATTGTTTATAGATTTAAATATTAAATGCGAAATAAAATAAATTGATTAAATTTACACAATGGAAAAAGTTGGAGGTGCTACAATACCACAGTGCCTATGCACGAGCCACCCCGCATAACAACATATTGAATAATTTATATTACATTTGACAATACCAACATTGATGGGCTGGCCAAACACAAATTGCAATTTTTTAATGGATGCGCAGAATACGTTAAATTATAACCGAATTCATCGCAAATCACAAATTTATCACGGAAATAAAATTTTATAGATAATTTAAAGAAAATAGCTGGACAGCTCTAGTAAAGGAATTGATACATCTCGAGAATCATCTTGTTCCTGCTAGAATTCCTGATTTACAAGACTTATTTAATATAAATACTTCAAATTCTATCAAGTTAAGACTTTAGTTAGAAGTCATTACTCACATTAAAACCTCATGCTTAATATATTTGGCTTTCAAAGAAACAACTTGTTAGCAAAGAAAAATATAAATGCACTAATTCCTAGAACAGAAACCTCTCCCTCCCTAAAAAAAAAATCAAATTTAGTAATTATTTTTACTGTTGAAACCGGAAAAGTTTTTTAAAAAAATTTCATTTGGTATAGGTCTCATTTGGTTTTTCTTAATATGTCTGGATTGGTTTCATTCCCTAAAAAAATTCCTATTTCTGCTTCTTCTGTTTTGTTTCTTCGAATATAGATGGCGCCATTGGACTAATGTTTTCTTTAATAATTCCTCCTTCTAAAAGAAAATTAGCGTGGGTTTCTGATCACTTCAAGACTTTTTTCTTCGTTTTTCTCAACTATGGGCATAGGGTAAGTTTTTTTTTTTTAGTTATGAAGGCTTATTTTAATATAGCCAGATGTCTGATAATTTTAATCAATCTTATTAGCGTTTTGATGTGTGTGTTTTTACTCTTTCATTTGAAAATGTTCTTTTCGATTTACAGATCTCTTTTGCCCTTTGTTTGGGAAATTTCTGGCTAAGAGAAGCTATGTTCGGCGCAATGCTAGCTTCTTACAGAAACTTTTCCCAATTATTCTTTTGAATCCATTTCGAATAGTTCTTAGCCCTTGAAAAAGTGGACTAGAATGGATTTCTTGTTTGTTTTTGGTTTTATTCGATTACCTCTGAGTTTATTTATTCATTTATTTATTTTAGCTATCTTTTTATTATCTTGATTTTCATTTGGTATAGCATATTTAACCAAGTCCATGAGTCAAGGACTCATGAAATAATGGGAATGTGTTATCTTTTGTTGGTCAAAATGACCTTGGAGCACCTTGGCATCGCCTGAGGTAGAAAAAGGTAATAGCAAAGAAAAGGTTATGGTAAAGGTAAATAAACCAAAAATATAAGTAACATTTTAAAATTATATCGTGAAATAAGATTTAATTTATAATACTTTTTAATTAAATGTATCTTTTGATTCGCTTATGAAATGCTTCAAATATGCATAAAACAATATATCATATTCTGAATTATTTGAAAATATTTAGGAGAATAAGTTCACTGTAGTATTTATATTTTCTGTTTCTTGGACCACAATCACCTCATTTAATACATACAAATATATCTTCAATTACTTTCTTTAATAACAATGTTCATCGTTATAATTTTATCATAGTTATGATTAAAATCCAAAATTTTACTCAAATAATACGACTACTGTGGCTGGAATAATAAATGACGAATTTGATGTATTCGTATTCACCCTTTATGCACTGAATTGCATACTTTATCAGCATTTCCTAAGAATTAATGAGGGGAATCGTGACACG
>BGPR01039219.1:0-14388 GCA_013235015.1 Araneus ventricosus
GGCTCTTTCTGGAACCCCTCAAAGTAACATTTGGCAACGCTCTCAAACTTCTTCCAAGCAGAAGTGAAGGTTTTCTTGGTAATCATTTCCCCACGTATTTTCGATTGAGGCAGGAAACGATGTGGAAATGGTATTTCGAAAACTCTTTGAGTAAAATCGACCCTCGTTACGGGAAACGTCGCTCGTTAATCGATTTATATTTTTACAATTTCTTTCGCTCGCTATGCAAGATGCTGGTTAAGCGAGGTTCTGCTGTATAGCCTCTTGAGATCCGCGTTCATTTTAATGGACAATTGTGTTTTATTTACAAAAAAAGTTTATTCCATTCAAATCCCTTAAATCCCGCTGTCCAATTCTTTGGAAGGTCCCATGAGGTCAGTTAATAACTATGTATAATTACTTTTATGAATTAATTTTTTTCTTAATTATATTATTAATAAAGTAATTGTATATTGTGTTAAATAATCCTATCAAGAGTATTCATCACGACTTTTGTGCAAATCGATGGAAGATTATACCTTTAGGTCTCAAGAGGGTATATATCCTAAACATTTCATCGTTGTTATAACTCAATTAAGATAAAATATTCGCTGAAAGTATTCAACAGACTGGACGTAAACATCACTGTTGAAAATAATTGTCACAAGATTCCCCTTCCTACGAAAGTTTCACCCTAATTTCAAAGAATCTTTTAAGATGCAATAACCCAAAAGATTCCTTTGTGCATCCTATCACTTAAACGGTGCTATGTAATTCTATTTCAGAAGATACCATTTATCCCAAACATATCCCCCCTCATTTTTTGTGAGTCTCACGCACCAATGAAGTTTCGGGAGAGAAATCCATCTTTTCTACCAGTAAACAAAAGGTAGCAGAGATACTTCATTCAAGAACAGATAAAGGGAGAACTAGCTAGCTGAACATTCAGCTAAAGAATTTCCCCCATTGTGTAGGATATGTGAGAATTTAATAACACGACCAAAGCGCATCCGCTTGCTTGCGTGCTACAGAAAACGATGCAGCCGACCGAATTCAAGGAATCGATAATAAGAAATGCTTCACTTTAATCTCCCTCTGAATCGATTTAATATGAGACAGATAGCATTCAAATCATTCATCTGGAATTAATAGGCAAGCACGCGAAATCACTTATGTCTCGCGTATATTAAATCCCAAAACCTTTATCCCCGAATAGCTCATGGAAATGTGGAGTGTTGAAGCCCGTGTGACGTTCTTTTTGTAATAAATGGGACTGCAATATATCATTCCGTAGTAACATTATCTGATGTTCCTTATTGCGTCCTATATTAAAATTCCCGCTATTGCAGGAAAATGCAATCGAAAAATTTGAACTCTTTGAAATGCGTGAGCCATGTTTCACGTAACAACTGATGGATGTCAGAAATCTGAGTATTCTGGAGGAACAGTTTTTGACAGTTTTTTTGAAATCTTAAGTCAATTCTTTGAGTTTTAGAATTTGATACTGCATTTACAAAAACATAAATAAATGAAATAAAATAAAAAAAACCACGAAATTCGAACATCTAGTTTGAAACATTGTAGAATGATAATGTTTTAGGCTTGAATCGTCTGTATTTTTCTTCGTCTGGCTCTATTGCATCAACAGTTGCATTCTGTGAGTAATTTTTTTTTATATCGCGCAATTTACAGAAGGAATGCGAGTCTAAAACATTATCATGTTAAAAAACATTACTTCTGCGTTTTCTTTTTTTTTAATCTGAAGAAAATGTATTCGGTAGTTTGGATTTCTATACCTTACCCAAGATTTGGCGTTTCTTTCTTATTTAAGTATTAGCTGATATACCCGGCCTTACTCGGAATTAAATTAATTTCATGTCTAATATCTTTTATTAATATTTTCATCTCTAATATTTTTTTAAAAAATGATACATATTGTGTATAGCTGATAGACCCGGCGTTAATCAGGATTAAAATACTTTTGTATAAAGTACAATACATAAAATCCTTTTATCGTGTGAAACGTTTTTAAATTATAATGAGAACATCAATTGAAGCAAACGATTTTTGAAAAACGCAGAAAACTAATTCTCTCCGTAATATTTGCTATATAAGAACTTGAAATTTTTTCACAAATGCTGAAGTATAAGAAAGGTGTTAATTGACTTTTTGGGACGATTAATTACTTTTGGATTAAAAAAAAACATGAAAATAAATCAAATCAAAAGTTTTTCCTGGTAACAATTGTGAATTCTCTGTTTTTAAACATTTCTTTTAATGTTTTCCAGAATTTTTTTAATGCTTTTGGCAACAGTTCTTTGTATGTGTATTTTCGTTCGTCAACATTAAAAAATATTGCTACAAATTGTATATAAAATTAATTAAAGTGGGAGGGGAAAACACTGTACGGAAATGAAATTAGTGTCACTGAAAAGCTAATTATTTTTAAAAATATGGTGTAAAATCAGGTTTTGTTAGATAACATGTTCGGGAGATATATTCGGTAAAACGTCAAAATCTTGCTAAATTTTTAATTAACTTTTGGACTTTGAATAGTTGACAGTGACTTTTATCTCGTTTTTAAGATCTCATGTGCATAAAAATATGTGCAATAATCGTTCAAAACCACAGCCTCCCAACTACAGAGGTTGAGGCTACAAAGAATTACATTAATCCAATGCTTGCCTCTAATCTACATTTCTGTAGCGTGCTGTTGCCAAACATCTATTTCATCTGCTTAAAAAAGCTTTACTGTCTTTGCCTTTTGTGGAATTTCAGCGATGGACTTAAGTTTTCTTTTAGGCATCGTTAAAACACAACTCCGAATCTCGTAATACACAAAGTTATATATTTTCGATTAAAATATTACTTATTTATTATTTCTTAGGAAACGCAGGTAAAGATGACAGATGATATTTACTGCAGCGATTTTTTAATCTAATTAAATAAGCTTTAGAATTCTTTAAGAACCAATGAGAACATTGTCAAATGATATTTGAAAAAAAATAAACAGGAAAAATAATGGTAAAGTAATTATACCGTTTCCTAGCAACTGAGTATCATTAAATTTGCTTTATTTCAAAATCGTCTGGTTGTCAATAACTTTATTAAATTCTGAAGTATTAATAAAAATTGAAAAAAACACGTCAAAGATTGGTATTTTTGAAAAGGTAAAATTTGGAACTTTAAGATGGTATAAATATAATTTTTTGGGTATAATTTTCTCCGAACTTGCAGCTAAAAAACGGTTTCGGTTAATTTTTATTTAACTGACTGTTTAATTAACTTTTGAGTATTGAAAAATTGAGAGTAATCGTTCCCTTGACTTAATTAATAGGTGTGCAAAGTTTGATTGAAATCAGTGCCGTGGTTTAGAAGGAGATGTGGAACATACATACAAACATACACACAAACATATACATAAACAAACAAACATGCATAGTCACAATAACTTTTATTTATATTAAGATATAGATCTTTTTTTAGCAAATCTTTTCTTAAAATTTTCGTTATAAATAATTTAATATTTGCGATTAAAAACATCGAACTGTAACGTTTCTCAGTTTTTCTGATAATATCAATCAAAAAAAGAAAATAATACCTCCTTAGGTATTAATAACAAAGCGAATTATTATTTAAATAACTTTCTTTAACAAATGTTTCAGATGCTAGAGAAATAATTGGCCAAATCCATTTTAAACAGTTCATTATTATTAATGTTTAATTTTACCATTAAGATTAATATTTTAAAAAAAGGATGAGGCAAGTAACTGGCTGAATTTGTTGAAATAAAGCATTATTTTTAACATTTTCTTTAAAATAGTGCTGTAGAAAATGATTTTTGTTGTTTTACAGTGGCAAAATGATAAATACTTTTGGCTTTAAATGACTTTTTTGTTTTAATATTAATTTTAAATTACAAATACTTCGCCTATTCTTCTTAATACAGACATAATCACATACACCGCGTCGCAAAACTTTAGACAATGAACAAATTCACACAGATTTCAAAATATATTTAATCAATTTTCCTAACACGACTTCAGTGTAATGTGTTACATATGCAATATTATAACAATATAATTTGACTTGAGCATATTGCAAGCTATTAAGAAATAAAATTTTTAATAAATTAACATTGTCACAAAAGTTTAGACAAAAATGAAATTATATTTTAAAAAACTGGATTTAAAACCTGATTGCGCATTCATTCTTGTTGATTAGTTCATAAATACGAGTTTCCAATGAAGAAAATAAATCTTGCATGGTTTGGGGTTAGGTTTCGTACCATACATCCTCAATCGATCTCTTGAGTTCACTTATAGAAAATAAATATTCTACCATTGCTGTAAATTTTGCGACACATGATGTCCCAAAGATTCTCTATTGATTTAAGATCTGGACTATATGCTGGGCAGTCGACAACTTTTATATTCTGAGAATTAAACCAGACTTTTGTGTTGTTTGCAGCGCGAATAGAAGCATTGTCTTGCTGAAATTTCCACTAAAGGCCGCCTAGAAGATCAGCAAGTGGCAGAAGGTTATACTCCAATGTTTTTGTTTTGTCATACTCCAATTTTGTTTTGTGGTGGCCACTGGTAAAGTGCGGAGATACTTTTCCATTGAAGTAAAAGGCTGCCCAAACCATCACCGAGCCACCATCCTGTGTGCGACTGAAAAAACACCGAGGTTCCTTGCGCAAGTTATGCCAGTACGATGCCCAGTCATCTGGACCACCCAGATTCCACGCTTTTTCATCGCCAAATATCACTGATTGCTATTTCGGTCCATATGACATATGATTTCGAGCCCATAACATTCTTTGCGGCTTATGATGTGGCTTCAGAGCTGGTTTCTTTTTCTTTTTGCAATAAACCATTGCTCTTTTTTTCCAAAATTCTTCTACGAATCGTATTCTTTAATACCGAGATTCCCGATGACAATTGATTTTCATGAACAGTCATCTGTGGGGTAATCTCCAGTCCTTAGATATGACGATCATCGCCTTTATTTGTTATGCGTGACTTCCTAGATCTGTGTTTTGTTTTATATATGCAACCTCTACATAAAACTCGGCAAATATATCTTTGGGGCCTCATGTGTCGTAACCTTTTTGCAATGGTAGAACATTTATCTTCTACAAGTTAACTCAAGAGATCTATTGAAGATGTATGGTACGAAATCGAGTCCTAATCCATGCAAGATTTATTTTCTTCGATAGACACTCTTATTTATGAACTAATCAACAATAATAAATGCACAATCAGGTTTTAAATCCTGTTTATTTTAAATTCATTTCATTTTTGTCTAAATTTTTGAGACAATTTTAATTTTAAATTCTTAATAGCTTGTAATATGCTCAAGTCAACTTTTATTGCTATATTATTGTATATGAATATGCAACACATTGCACTGATCTCGTGTTAGGAAAATGAAAATTGATTAAATACATTTCAAAATCTGTGTGAACTTGTTCATTGTCTAGACTTTTGCGTCGCAGTGTATTAAATTCACAACACAGCTAATGGTCAGAAAGAATATGGTTTGCAGTTATAAATGAAACATTTAGTTACAAATAAAGCAATTAGAGATATACATTAAGAGTTTATTTCACAAAAACAAGCTGTCGGTGTAATTTTTCTTCCATGTCATATTGTTAGAATAATTGATAAGTTTTCTCTATATATTTGAGAATATTTTTAATTTGTAATTAGTATATAACAAATGACTCTTTTAATACTGTTATGGTGTGACTAAAAATATTAAGTTGGGCCTAATCCTATAGCTGAAAAGAAATACATATAAAATGGCACCGTGATCGTAATAATGATTAGTACACCAAAGGCAAGAGCACACAATTGAGTTAGACAAGAAAAACACTATTTATTAACATTTATCCACGACATTACTGTAGAACAAACATTCTACACATCAAAATCCATAAAAATCATTAAAACACGTGCATGCAAAATGTGTATAGTTACTATAAAAATGTGATACCTGTGGAAAAAATATTATTTTATCTGTAATAGTGACTATAAGAATGTTGCAACATATTGAGAAAAAGGAAGCTTCAACTGCAGTTGAGAAAAAAGTCTTACCAAAGCATGCTTAACATCAGGATGAGGAAACGAAACTTGGAAAACTATTCACTCAAACCGAGATCTCCATAATGCTATACTTTAGTATAAACACCTGTGATGAAGAATTCTTTGGGACAATATGTCCTTAAAAGCACATGGTAAATCGCTTCAATCGATCTTACGAAAACATGGATCGTACACTAAATAGCAACTCGTAAAAGCAGGAATAAAAAAAAATGGAAGGCGACATCACTCCAAACCCATTCTTCACCTCTCCATCACATCTAGCCGAACGAACCCCGAGAAGCACGTGTGTTCCACCTGTTGCCATTCATGCTCTTCTTAACAGAAACCTGTTCTAACGCAAGTCCAACTAGAACATTAGTCTGTGCACTTTCGGTCCAACTATAACATTCCTGTGAACCTTCAGTCCAACTATAATGCAGTCCTGTTCACAAATACGTTGCTCAAACCCAGAATTAAGGTACTTAATTATGTTTGAATAAATTTTTAAAAGCTGAATTACTGTAACATTTGCAATTTCAAAAAAGTTACAGTTTTCAAGTATTAAGTGGTATTACAATAATTCAATTTAAAATCATAGGTCATTTCTTATCTTTTCAAAAATGCATTTTTCATACTGATCAAAAAATTAGTCATTCCTAAATTCCAGCACTTCTTTAATAAAAGTCTAAAGGATGCTGGTTGAATTTTAATTTTTATCTTATTAACGTAACTAATTAAGTTTCAGCCAAGTTCTTTTAATTCTTGGTACTTTTCTTATTAATAAAGTTAATCTTAAAGCATAGTATAAAAATGCGTATGAAGTGAAGGCCATATTCTTGAGATTAGAAGGAAAAAAAGCAGATTTAATTTCTCATCGACATCGAAAATATTATAATATTAATTAATTCATTTTGTTCCTAAACCATTCCTGAAAAAAAGCAGTTTTCTGAAATATTTTTTTTGATATTTCTGAATTTATATGAAATGCATTTCATCTTTCAAGACTGGGCTTCATTTTACGTGAAGTTAATTTGAAATCAAAACATTAACTTTGTGCAAGAAAATGAATACGGTTTTTTAAAATAATATATGCAAATCATGTAAAATTGAATTTCAAGATTTTGTTAAATGAAATCTTCAAAGCAAGAAACCGGATTCCTTGCGTTGACTACGGATCTTTATATTTCAAATAATTCAATTTCATTTTAAAATCACGCTTCAATTTATTTTTCAATTTAAAATGCTGTTGGTTAAAATGATAATGATACAAAGTTACTTACCGTTATAATTGTTTCTGATCATGGGAATAGAATTTATACTGTGTTAAAAGATTTCGACTGTATAAAATTTCTTATTTATTCCATGCAAGCGAAATACTCGTATATCTGTTAGTAATTTAGAAGTGGATCTAAAAATTGCCTGTTAGATTTAAATTTACACAATAAAAATATTAATTTGTATATTTCTTGTGCTCACCTATACGCATGAGTCCATTTTTGCTGTTATTTAATTATATAAATCCTTTTTTATAAACATGTGCATCACTGGACAATGTTTAGAAACTTTAACCTGGGAGAATATTTTTCAGGTTACCCTTTAATTTGAAGAGTAGTATCCCAGATAGCACGTACCTTTGCAGCAAGTTTGATTTTGACTTGATATTACCTTTTTCATGGCAAATTTGACGCGTCAAGCTTGAAGCGAACTTGTGGCAAACTAACAGTGCAGAATCGCCACCCTCGCTTGCAAAACGAGTTTGCCAGAAGTTCGCCGTGACAAGTAGCGCCACCCCTCCTTGCAATGCAAGCTTGCTGTAAGTTTGCAAAACAAGCTTGATGCAAAGGTGATAGCACAAAGAGATAATTATCTTTGTCTCTGTTTTAAGAAAACATCCGATTTTTAATAGCATCTCCTAGACCGTCCTTCTTTTTATTAATTCAATTAATCAATGATAATTTGTGAAAAAACTAACTTTTTTATAAAAAAAAAATTGAAACATTTTCCATCTTTTTACTAAATATAGAACTCGCACTTTAAAGAAAACTTTATCGCCTTTTTCTTAATGTTGAAATTTTAACATTTGTAAACAAAATTAAACCTGAAAAACAGTCATTGTTTTTTGAAAAATAATAACTTACATTTTGTCCCATTTTAAAAGTAATTACTTTTGAAGCCTAATTTCATAATTTATTCTAGCAAAAGGTAGTTATTAGCGAAAATCGCTCTCTCTTTAATTTCAAATCATGTTCTCAACACAAAATTTAAAAAAATTAATGAAATCAGGAAAAAAAAAAGAGTTTAAAATAAATCGTATGCGCGATCTATTAGCGAAATCTATCTTCGCCTTTTGGAGTTTATCTGGCCGAGTGGTTAAAGCTTCCGCTTTGGAAGCGGTAGGTCGCGAGTTCTAATCCGAGGTTTTTCCGTACTCTGTTTTTGCTATGTTTGCAATGAGTTTGACGTGGCAAGCTTGCTGGAAGTTCGTCGCTTCTGCAAACTTGTTTCACGCTTGCACTCTTGTCGTGTCAACCTTATTGCAAGTTTGATGCAAACTAAAATTGCTATCTGGGATAATATGTGTTGGAGCGATTTTGAAGAAATAGTGCCAAATCATAAAATTTTGGGGAGCAGAAAAAGTGTAGGAATACAGGGCTTACTTTTTATTTTTTATTCGGTATACAAATAAAATCATTGGTAAAATTAAAGAGTTTAGAATTGTAAAAAAATGTTTCAACAAACATTGTTATTTAAAATATTTAAATTAGTTTATCATCTTAAGGTAGGTTTTTACATCATAAGAGTGAAGTAGGTTTTTACCTCAATGATCATAGGTATTTCAGTAATTACCTATGATCATTAATGAAGAACATAAGTTTTCACAAAAATAAAAATCAATTAGACAATCAAAAATAATAATTCAACCTAATCAAACAGAACCAGGTTATTCTCCATTATATTATTATCTAGTGAATGTAATTCTTACAGAAAAATTCCCAAATATTATTTTGAATCCATTTCGGAAAGTTCTTAGCCCTTGATAAAGTGGACTAGAATGGATTCCTTATTTTGTTTTCGGTTTTATTGGATTAACTCTGAGTTTATTTCTATTTTTTTTATTTTTGGCTATCTTTGTATGATTCTTGATTTCCTTTGTTCTCTGTGTTTTGTTTTGCTGCTGCAATTCGCGCTTCTTAAACATTGTCTTCAATTTATTTTTTCCTAAATTTTACTCTTTAATAAACAATTTTTTTCCTAAATTTTACTCTTTAATAAACATTTGTTCTCCTAAATTTTACTCTTTAATAAACAATTGTTTTCCTAAATTTTACTCTTTAATAAGCATTTTTTTCTCGAAATTTTACGCTTTAAAAATTATTGTGTTTATATCAAAATATTTTTTGTTCTAGTTTTAAGTTTAAATTTTGATTTATTTAATTTTTTTCTATTTTTTCTTATAGATTGTTTTTAAGCTAATGAAAGCTACCATACTCTTAGCATAAAGCAAATTGTACGCTATTTCAATATTTGCCGTTCCTTTTTCCTGATGGAACAGTTCACTGAAAATGATCAAAAAATGAAGTGTGGTTAAAAGTATTAAAGTTGAAGAAAAAATATAAATTAATAAGTAAATGCATAATCAGCTGTATTTAGCATACAACCACACTAAGTATCTTGCTTTTAGCACCTTTTTAATATATTTTCATACTATTAAAATAGTTCATGGCAAAATAAATAATAAAAATGAACTATATTTTTTTCCGCCATAAGTTTACAAAAGAAATATGCTTGATATGCAAACATTTCTTGTTTAATTTTGTTGATCATCATGAGAAAAAATAATTATTTTCATTTAAATAAAAAAATATTTTATTCCCTATTTTTCTTATCCTTTCATTTGGCGCAACTGAACTTCATTTCTTTTTAAAGAAAAAGTGGGATAGAAGAAAAAATAAAAAAAAAATCAATAAAAAATAAATATTTAAAAATTATGAAATCGAGAAACATTTAAACTTCTAATCTTTGAAATTCTTCATGACATCTATAGCATAAATACAATTCTTAAAATGTCAAAAATGGTAATGATTGCCATATTTGTCTACGGCACTTAGTTTTTCCGGAAAGTTGACAAGGAATAATATTTTCTATAAGAGGATATTTTAGTTAAATAAGCATACTAAATCTGATACATCGATTAGTTAGTTGTATTAAAAAACTCGTAATAGCAATTCGTAATTTTTTCTTCCATATGCAAAATAATGACAATGAAATCTTTATTTATTGATTTATCGTCAAATGAAGGAAACAAAAATTATCCATCAAGTATATTATTATTCATGATTGCTTGTATTCATATAAGTGCAGTAGGTAACCAATATAATGTGGATACGTTAAAATTTTCATACTTTTTCGAATATCTCCCGAAAATCGGCCTGGAGTTTCTTAGAATTTCGAACATGTAAGATTAGGCTTGAACTCAGGGGACAGACCAGAAAGTGATGAAGACAAAAAAAATGTCGACTCATCCCGTTTCAAAGGAAGCTGATAACGAGATGAAACTTTCATAACTGGTTATGTTTGATGTGCATAATGTTTACATGCATTTTCGTAAACATAGCACAAATATTCGGGAAGATATGAAGGTTTCTTAAGAAAATCCTACATTTTCCCGCATGTTTATTCCTTATAACTAGCAGAGTTTTAAACCAATTTGTATGAAACCTACAGAATACGTGACAATGTGTTAGAGAGGCATTGTGGAAAAAAATGAGGTAAATCATTTGAATATTAAAGTAAGCGCTTTGTATCTTTAGAAGATAAAGTCTGTGAATCAACATGACAATAAAAACCAGATGCATTTTCCAACAATTTATTCTTCTGAGAATATTGTACGTAGTACACTATATGATCAAAAGTGTCCGGACACTTTCGGTTTCACGCATTTTTTTGAATTTCTCCGGAAAGGCTGGAGGAATTGCAGATGAAATTCTACCATGTGATGAATAGGCTTGAAACCACGTTTTACCATGAAGATTCGGTCACGAGTGCATTTAGGGGACCGAACAGAAATTGATGAAGGAGAAGAGGGATTTCAGCTTATTTCGTTCCACAGGAACATGATAATGATCTGTAAATATCATGAATGGTTGTTCTTAATATACTCATTGCTTACAAGAATTTTCGAAAAAATGGAACTTATATTTTGGAAGAAATAAAGGATTTCATTAAAAATCTAAAAAATTTTATGAGTATTTTGCTTACAACATGCAGAGTTTTCAACCAAGTTACACGAAACGTATAGAATAATCGACAATATGTTAGATAATCATATTAAAATTATCATTAAAAAATATATTATTTTAAAATTTGAAGTAAATATTTTGAATATTAGAGGAATGAATATTCGAACAGTGATATTGAATTTTATGAAAGTTGAATTTCCTGAATACTCATGTATGCTTATAACTTAAATGCCTAATTTAAATTACAGCTCGACGATTATTATTCGAAGATTCTTGTTTAAAATATATCAGTTTGTGCAACAACCCTCATTGTCCTCATTTAGATTCTCTCGCCGAAATTCACCAAGTTGCAAAGCCGATATCTTTCTGAATACTAACGGTGCTGAACTGGAATTTCAATATGAGTTGCCCTATATATCTGGCCCTTAAGTCATGAAAGTAAAATTACACTACACTTCGCACATGCTCAGTAAAAAATCATTTTCTAAAAATATTCATATTTCCTTTACTATTTAAAGGTTTTACTTTAAATTTTAATACGATGCTTCTCTAACATATTGTGACGTATTTTGTAAGTTTCATACAATTTGGTTTAAAATTCTGCAAGTTATAATCAAAATACATGCTTAAAAATTTGGAAATTTTTTAAGCCATCTTCCGGATTATATCTTCCGGAATATTTGTGCTATGTTTATGAGAATGCGCATCGAACAAAACCATTAATGAAAGTGTTATCACGTTATCAGATTTCTTTGAAACGGAATGAGTCGTTATTCTTTTTGTTTTCACCTCTTTCTAGTCGGTCCCCTAAATACTCTCGCGATAGAATTTTCACTGTAAAATGTGAATTCAAGCCTTATCTTTATATGTTCCAAACTGTAAGAAAATCCATGCAGATTTTCGGGAGATATTCGACAAAATATGCCAATTTTAAAGTATTATATTGTCTATGCATTAGTATTACACATTATATTGGCAGCCCACGGTAATTTATATTATGTAAAGATCATTTTATTCAGTTAATTCTAAAACACAAAAGATTATACAAGCCTGCAAAATTTCAATAACGTACAACTTAAAACTTAGTTTTCATCGAAGGCTTACAAATCTTATGAATAAAATTCTAAAAAAATAATTTCAACTTAAACTTACTTATATTCTAGATTTTTTACAAACTTTTAGGTAAATTAACATTAAAGATAAATTTTGCCTTAAGCTTTGATTTAATTTTCCTGATTAAATGCTAAAGAATATCTGAAAAAGTCCTAAACACCCAGTAATACTCAAATTTGATTAGTAAATTAAACTGCCGGCCTTTAAATTACCCCGAAATGTTTTTTTCTACTCCAGCTGCTCATTATGCCTCCTAGACTAATGAGAACTAATGAAGAGTCAGAAAAAAATGAGCTTTAGACTATGTTCTTTTAATTGAATTACTGCACACAATCAGGATATAGATTTTGTTTAAGTAACTGGTTGTTTTATTAAATTATTAAAAATTTGGTAAGAGCTGTATACTTCCTTTTCTAATTTTTTGCAACTAATAATGCTTCTGTATTACTATTAAATTTTACTATGCATAAAATACAAGTTAAGTTCTTTTAACATCGTTCTTTCTGAATATTTCTGTAAAATTTATAAAATCAATTTTTTTTTTAGTATTTTATGATATTTATATTCATACAAAGGAAATGCATAGTATGTGTATCAAATAAGTCACATTCATTGTTTTGTATTCATGAAACATTGTTTTAAATAACATAAAATTATAAATATATAGAGTTTCAATTATAAAATTATGATATGAAAACTCTATACTTAATAATATTATACTTGATGATTCCTTGTATTTAAACACTTTTGTGTACATAATGATCATTGAATCGTTCTTTAAACTCAATTAAGTTCAATTTGCAATCGGTTACCTTCATTGTTTTTCACTGGCACATGTTTAAATATTTTTCTTTGTTCTCACAATTTCAATTTTCGTTTCTAAATGGTGCTCTGAGAGTTTTTTTCGTGGAAGAAAACTAACTTCAAATCAGAAGGAAATTAAAATGAGCAAAGAATCTAAGTTACCTATGTATACAAAATTGGGTTTGTATATGTATATGCATGTTTGTTCCATCTTCACTGGCGGGGAGATTATGATGAAACTTGCTAATAATATACTACAAGGGGGCACTAAATATACCGAAGGTGCAAATAACTTCCAACTTGCCCCTTTCTATGTACGATGGACCGTTTAAATGCATGTAAAAAAAATGGACCAACTGACATGAAATTTGATTCATGTGTCAATCTTTCAAACTAAAATTATGATGGTGCTAAATTTGTAATCAGACTATCTGTCCTCTTACAAGACATATAGGGATGTGACCTGTACATCAGGTTTCATAAAATTAAATACAGCAGAACGGCTGAAATGAATTTGGTGAAGATAGATATATATATGATAGAGATGATTTATAGAGATTTGATGTAACCTTATATAGAGATTTGATGAAACCTCATATATGATGAAACCTTATATAGAGATTTGATAAAAACCTTATATATGATGAAATCTTATATATGATGAAACCTTATATATGATGAAATCTTATATATGATGAAACCTTATGTAGAGATTTGATGAAACCTTATGTAGAGATTTGATGAAACCTTATACAGAGATTTGATGAGACCTTATATAGAGATCTGATGAAATCTTATATTAAGTTGATATATAAAACTTAATCCACTCCCTTCTAGATAGGATGCGAGTGTGATGTTGGAATAAATAAAGCAAGCTACAGACTATTTGAATTTGAGTGAATTGTTTTAAATCGTCAAATCAAGTACACATCAATTATCAAATCAAGTATATTGTCAATCCAAGTAATGGAGACTAATTTTCTATAATTTAACGTCTTGTATTGATAGCTACCTTCTAAAGCATATAAGGATTTGTACTCGGGACGGCAAAAACAATTTTAATGAAAATGCGCGAACATGCTTTTCATTGTTCAAATAAAAATACTTGACTTAATATCATCTGTGTTGGATAGGAATGAGTCATTGAAATATATGCAACAAAT
>BGPR01039220.1:0-14388 GCA_013235015.1 Araneus ventricosus
GGCTCTTTCTGGAACCCCTCAAAGTAACATTTGGCAACGCTCTCAAACTTCTTCCAAGCAGAAGTGAAGGTTTTCTTGGTAATCATTTCCCCACGTATTTTCGATTGAGGCAGGAAACGATGTGGAAATGGTATTTCGAAAACTCTTTGAGTAAAATCGACCCTCGTTACGGGAAACGTCGCTCGTTAATCGATTTATATTTTTACAATTTCTTTCGCTCGCTATGCAAGATGCTGGTTAAGCGAGGTTCTGCTGTATAGCCTCTTGAGATCCGCGTTCATTTTAATGGACAATTGTGTTTTATTTACAAAAAAAGTTTATTCCATTCAAATCCCTTAAATCCCGCTGTCCAATTCTTTGGAAGGTCCCATGAGGTCAGTTAATAACTATGTATAATTACTTTTATGAATTAATTTTTTTCTTAATTATATTATTAATAAAGTAATTGTATATTGTGTTAAATAATCCTATCAAGAGTATTCATCACGACTTTTGTGCAAATCGATGGAAGATTATACCTTTAGGTCTCAAGAGGGTATATATCCTAAACATTTCATCGTTGTTATAACTCAATTAAGATAAAATATTCGCTGAAAGTATTCAACAGACTGGACGTAAACATCACTGTTGAAAATAATTGTCACAAGATTCCCCTTCCTACGAAAGTTTCACCCTAATTTCAAAGAATCTTTTAAGATGCAATAACCCAAAAGATTCCTTTGTGCATCCTATCACTTAAACGGTGCTATGTAATTCTATTTCAGAAGATACCATTTATCCCAAACATATCCCCCCTCATTTTTTGTGAGTCTCACGCACCAATGAAGTTTCGGGAGAGAAATCCATCTTTTCTACCAGTAAACAAAAGGTAGCAGAGATACTTCATTCAAGAACAGATAAAGGGAGAACTAGCTAGCTGAACATTCAGCTAAAGAATTTCCCCCATTGTGTAGGATATGTGAGAATTTAATAACACGACCAAAGCGCATCCGCTTGCTTGCGTGCTACAGAAAACGATGCAGCCGACCGAATTCAAGGAATCGATAATAAGAAATGCTTCACTTTAATCTCCCTCTGAATCGATTTAATATGAGACAGATAGCATTCAAATCATTCATCTGGAATTAATAGGCAAGCACGCGAAATCACTTATGTCTCGCGTATATTAAATCCCAAAACCTTTATCCCCGAATAGCTCATGGAAATGTGGAGTGTTGAAGCCCGTGTGACGTTCTTTTTGTAATAAATGGGACTGCAATATATCATTCCGTAGTAACATTATCTGATGTTCCTTATTGCGTCCTATATTAAAATTCCCGCTATTGCAGGAAAATGCAATCGAAAAATTTGAACTCTTTGAAATGCGTGAGCCATGTTTCACGTAACAACTGATGGATGTCAGAAATCTGAGTATTCTGGAGGAACAGTTTTTGACAGTTTTTTTGAAATCTTAAGTCAATTCTTTGAGTTTTAGAATTTGATACTGCATTTACAAAAACATAAATAAATGAAATAAAATAAAAAAAACCACGAAATTCGAACATCTAGTTTGAAACATTGTAGAATGATAATGTTTTAGGCTTGAATCGTCTGTATTTTTCTTCGTCTGGCTCTATTGCATCAACAGTTGCATTCTGTGAGTAATTTTTTTTTATATCGCGCAATTTACAGAAGGAATGCGAGTCTAAAACATTATCATGTTAAAAAACATTACTTCTGCG
Organism: Araneus ventricosus; assembly: GCA_013235015.1. Classification (NCBI taxonomy): domain Eukaryota; kingdom Metazoa; phylum Arthropoda; class Arachnida; order Araneae; family Araneidae; genus Araneus; species Araneus ventricosus. Next base: position 1,722 of record BGPR01039220.1, read on the forward strand.
TTTTCTTTTTTTTTAATCTGAAGAAAATGTATTCGGTAGTTTGGATTTCTATACCTTACCCAAGATTTGGCGTTTCTTTCTTATTTAAGTATTAGCTGATATACCCGGCCTTACTCGGAATTAAATTAATTTCATGTCTAATATCTTTTATTAATATTTTCATCTCTAATATTTTTTTAAAAAATGATACATATTGTGTATAGCTGATAGACCCGGCGTTAATCAGGATTAAAATACTTTTGTATAAAGTACAATACATAAAATCCTTTTATCGTGTGAAACGTTTTTAAATTATAATGAGAACATCAATTGAAGCAAACGATTTTTGAAAAACGCAGAAAACTAATTCTCTCCGTAATATTTGCTATATAAGAACTTGAAATTTTTTCACAAATGCTGAAGTATAAGAAAGGTGTTAATTGACTTTTTGGGACGATTAATTACTTTTGGATTAAAAAAAAACATGAAAATAAATCAAATCAAAAGTTTTTCCTGGTAACAATTGTGAATTCTCTGTTTTTAAACATTTCTTTTAATGTTTTCCAGAATTTTTTTAATGCTTTTGGCAACAGTTCTTTGTATGTGTATTTTCGTTCGTCAACATTAAAAAATATTGCTACAAATTGTATATAAAATTAATTAAAGTGGGAGGGGAAAACACTGTACGGAAATGAAATTAGTGTCACTGAAAAGCTAATTATTTTTAAAAATATGGTGTAAAATCAGGTTTTGTTAGATAACATGTTCGGGAGATATATTCGGTAAAACGTCAAAATCTTGCTAAATTTTTAATTAACTTTTGGACTTTGAATAGTTGACAGTGACTTTTATCTCGTTTTTAAGATCTCATGTGCATAAAAATATGTGCAATAATCGTTCAAAACCACAGCCTCCCAACTACAGAGGTTGAGGCTACAAAGAATTACATTAATCCAATGCTTGCCTCTAATCTACATTTCTGTAGCGTGCTGTTGCCAAACATCTATTTCATCTGCTTAAAAAAGCTTTACTGTCTTTGCCTTTTGTGGAATTTCAGCGATGGACTTAAGTTTTCTTTTAGGCATCGTTAAAACACAACTCCGAATCTCGTAATACACAAAGTTATATATTTTCGATTAAAATATTACTTATTTATTATTTCTTAGGAAACGCAGGTAAAGATGACAGATGATATTTACTGCAGCGATTTTTTAATCTAATTAAATAAGCTTTAGAATTCTTTAAGAACCAATGAGAACATTGTCAAATGATATTTGAAAAAAAATAAACAGGAAAAATAATGGTAAAGTAATTATACCGTTTCCTAGCAACTGAGTATCATTAAATTTGCTTTATTTCAAAATCGTCTGGTTGTCAATAACTTTATTAAATTCTGAAGTATTAATAAAAATTGAAAAAAACACGTCAAAGATTGGTATTTTTGAAAAGGTAAAATTTGGAACTTTAAGATGGTATAAATATAATTTTTTGGGTATAATTTTCTCCGAACTTGCAGCTAAAAAACGGTTTCGGTTAATTTTTATTTAACTGACTGTTTAATTAACTTTTGAGTATTGAAAAATTGAGAGTAATCGTTCCCTTGACTTAATTAATAGGTGTGCAAAGTTTGATTGAAATCAGTGCCGTGGTTTAGAAGGAGATGTGGAACATACATACAAACATACACACAAACATATACATAAACAAACAAACATGCATAGTCACAATAACTTTTATTTATATTAAGATATAGATCTTTTTTTAGCAAATCTTTTCTTAAAATTTTCGTTATAAATAATTTAATATTTGCGATTAAAAACATCGAACTGTAACGTTTCTCAGTTTTTCTGATAATATCAATCAAAAAAAGAAAATAATACCTCCTTAGGTATTAATAACAAAGCGAATTATTATTTAAATAACTTTCTTTAACAAATGTTTCAGATGCTAGAGAAATAATTGGCCAAATCCATTTTAAACAGTTCATTATTATTAATGTTTAATTTTACCATTAAGATTAATATTTTAAAAAAAGGATGAGGCAAGTAACTGGCTGAATTTGTTGAAATAAAGCATTATTTTTAACATTTTCTTTAAAATAGTGCTGTAGAAAATGATTTTTGTTGTTTTACAGTGGCAAAATGATAAATACTTTTGGCTTTAAATGACTTTTTTGTTTTAATATTAATTTTAAATTACAAATACTTCGCCTATTCTTCTTAATACAGACATAATCACATACACCGCGTCGCAAAACTTTAGACAATGAACAAATTCACACAGATTTCAAAATATATTTAATCAATTTTCCTAACACGACTTCAGTGTAATGTGTTACATATGCAATATTATAACAATATAATTTGACTTGAGCATATTGCAAGCTATTAAGAAATAAAATTTTTAATAAATTAACATTGTCACAAAAGTTTAGACAAAAATGAAATTATATTTTAAAAAACTGGATTTAAAACCTGATTGCGCATTCATTCTTGTTGATTAGTTCATAAATACGAGTTTCCAATGAAGAAAATAAATCTTGCATGGTTTGGGGTTAGGTTTCGTACCATACATCCTCAATCGATCTCTTGAGTTCACTTATAGAAAATAAATATTCTACCATTGCTGTAAATTTTGCGACACATGATGTCCCAAAGATTCTCTATTGATTTAAGATCTGGACTATATGCTGGGCAGTCGACAACTTTTATATTCTGAGAATTAAACCAGACTTTTGTGTTGTTTGCAGCGCGAATAGAAGCATTGTCTTGCTGAAATTTCCACTAAAGGCCGCCTAGAAGATCAGCAAGTGGCAGAAGGTTATACTCCAATGTTTTTGTTTTGTCATACTCCAATTTTGTTTTGTGGTGGCCACTGGTAAAGTGCGGAGATACTTTTCCATTGAAGTAAAAGGCTGCCCAAACCATCACCGAGCCACCATCCTGTGTGCGACTGAAAAAACACCGAGGTTCCTTGCGCAAGTTATGCCAGTACGATGCCCAGTCATCTGGACCACCCAGATTCCACGCTTTTTCATCGCCAAATATCACTGATTGCTATTTCGGTCCATATGACATATGATTTCGAGCCCATAACATTCTTTGCGGCTTATGATGTGGCTTCAGAGCTGGTTTCTTTTTCTTTTTGCAATAAACCATTGCTCTTTTTTTCCAAAATTCTTCTACGAATCGTATTCTTTAATACCGAGATTCCCGATGACAATTGATTTTCATGAACAGTCATCTGTGGGGTAATCTCCAGTCCTTAGATATGACGATCATCGCCTTTATTTGTTATGCGTGACTTCCTAGATCTGTGTTTTGTTTTATATATGCAACCTCTACATAAAACTCGGCAAATATATCTTTGGGGCCTCATGTGTCGTAACCTTTTTGCAATGGTAGAACATTTATCTTCTACAAGTTAACTCAAGAGATCTATTGAAGATGTATGGTACGAAATCGAGTCCTAATCCATGCAAGATTTATTTTCTTCGATAGACACTCTTATTTATGAACTAATCAACAATAATAAATGCACAATCAGGTTTTAAATCCTGTTTATTTTAAATTCATTTCATTTTTGTCTAAATTTTTGAGACAATTTTAATTTTAAATTCTTAATAGCTTGTAATATGCTCAAGTCAACTTTTATTGCTATATTATTGTATATGAATATGCAACACATTGCACTGATCTCGTGTTAGGAAAATGAAAATTGATTAAATACATTTCAAAATCTGTGTGAACTTGTTCATTGTCTAGACTTTTGCGTCGCAGTGTATTAAATTCACAACACAGCTAATGGTCAGAAAGAATATGGTTTGCAGTTATAAATGAAACATTTAGTTACAAATAAAGCAATTAGAGATATACATTAAGAGTTTATTTCACAAAAACAAGCTGTCGGTGTAATTTTTCTTCCATGTCATATTGTTAGAATAATTGATAAGTTTTCTCTATATATTTGAGAATATTTTTAATTTGTAATTAGTATATAACAAATGACTCTTTTAATACTGTTATGGTGTGACTAAAAATATTAAGTTGGGCCTAATCCTATAGCTGAAAAGAAATACATATAAAATGGCACCGTGATCGTAATAATGATTAGTACACCAAAGGCAAGAGCACACAATTGAGTTAGACAAGAAAAACACTATTTATTAACATTTATCCACGACATTACTGTAGAACAAACATTCTACACATCAAAATCCATAAAAATCATTAAAACACGTGCATGCAAAATGTGTATAGTTACTATAAAAATGTGATACCTGTGGAAAAAATATTATTTTATCTGTAATAGTGACTATAAGAATGTTGCAACATATTGAGAAAAAGGAAGCTTCAACTGCAGTTGAGAAAAAAGTCTTACCAAAGCATGCTTAACATCAGGATGAGGAAACGAAACTTGGAAAACTATTCACTCAAACCGAGATCTCCATAATGCTATACTTTAGTATAAACACCTGTGATGAAGAATTCTTTGGGACAATATGTCCTTAAAAGCACATGGTAAATCGCTTCAATCGATCTTACGAAAACATGGATCGTACACTAAATAGCAACTCGTAAAAGCAGGAATAAAAAAAAATGGAAGGCGACATCACTCCAAACCCATTCTTCACCTCTCCATCACATCTAGCCGAACGAACCCCGAGAAGCACGTGTGTTCCACCTGTTGCCATTCATGCTCTTCTTAACAGAAACCTGTTCTAACGCAAGTCCAACTAGAACATTAGTCTGTGCACTTTCGGTCCAACTATAACATTCCTGTGAACCTTCAGTCCAACTATAATGCAGTCCTGTTCACAAATACGTTGCTCAAACCCAGAATTAAGGTACTTAATTATGTTTGAATAAATTTTTAAAAGCTGAATTACTGTAACATTTGCAATTTCAAAAAAGTTACAGTTTTCAAGTATTAAGTGGTATTACAATAATTCAATTTAAAATCATAGGTCATTTCTTATCTTTTCAAAAATGCATTTTTCATACTGATCAAAAAATTAGTCATTCCTAAATTCCAGCACTTCTTTAATAAAAGTCTAAAGGATGCTGGTTGAATTTTAATTTTTATCTTATTAACGTAACTAATTAAGTTTCAGCCAAGTTCTTTTAATTCTTGGTACTTTTCTTATTAATAAAGTTAATCTTAAAGCATAGTATAAAAATGCGTATGAAGTGAAGGCCATATTCTTGAGATTAGAAGGAAAAAAAGCAGATTTAATTTCTCATCGACATCGAAAATATTATAATATTAATTAATTCATTTTGTTCCTAAACCATTCCTGAAAAAAAGCAGTTTTCTGAAATATTTTTTTTGATATTTCTGAATTTATATGAAATGCATTTCATCTTTCAAGACTGGGCTTCATTTTACGTGAAGTTAATTTGAAATCAAAACATTAACTTTGTGCAAGAAAATGAATACGGTTTTTTAAAATAATATATGCAAATCATGTAAAATTGAATTTCAAGATTTTGTTAAATGAAATCTTCAAAGCAAGAAACCGGATTCCTTGCGTTGACTACGGATCTTTATATTTCAAATAATTCAATTTCATTTTAAAATCACGCTTCAATTTATTTTTCAATTTAAAATGCTGTTGGTTAAAATGATAATGATACAAAGTTACTTACCGTTATAATTGTTTCTGATCATGGGAATAGAATTTATACTGTGTTAAAAGATTTCGACTGTATAAAATTTCTTATTTATTCCATGCAAGCGAAATACTCGTATATCTGTTAGTAATTTAGAAGTGGATCTAAAAATTGCCTGTTAGATTTAAATTTACACAATAAAAATATTAATTTGTATATTTCTTGTGCTCACCTATACGCATGAGTCCATTTTTGCTGTTATTTAATTATATAAATCCTTTTTTATAAACATGTGCATCACTGGACAATGTTTAGAAACTTTAACCTGGGAGAATATTTTTCAGGTTACCCTTTAATTTGAAGAGTAGTATCCCAGATAGCACGTACCTTTGCAGCAAGTTTGATTTTGACTTGATATTACCTTTTTCATGGCAAATTTGACGCGTCAAGCTTGAAGCGAACTTGTGGCAAACTAACAGTGCAGAATCGCCACCCTCGCTTGCAAAACGAGTTTGCCAGAAGTTCGCCGTGACAAGTAGCGCCACCCCTCCTTGCAATGCAAGCTTGCTGTAAGTTTGCAAAACAAGCTTGATGCAAAGGTGATAGCACAAAGAGATAATTATCTTTGTCTCTGTTTTAAGAAAACATCCGATTTTTAATAGCATCTCCTAGACCGTCCTTCTTTTTATTAATTCAATTAATCAATGATAATTTGTGAAAAAACTAACTTTTTTATAAAAAAAAAATTGAAACATTTTCCATCTTTTTACTAAATATAGAACTCGCACTTTAAAGAAAACTTTATCGCCTTTTTCTTAATGTTGAAATTTTAACATTTGTAAACAAAATTAAACCTGAAAAACAGTCATTGTTTTTTGAAAAATAATAACTTACATTTTGTCCCATTTTAAAAGTAATTACTTTTGAAGCCTAATTTCATAATTTATTCTAGCAAAAGGTAGTTATTAGCGAAAATCGCTCTCTCTTTAATTTCAAATCATGTTCTCAACACAAAATTTAAAAAAATTAATGAAATCAGGAAAAAAAAAAGAGTTTAAAATAAATCGTATGCGCGATCTATTAGCGAAATCTATCTTCGCCTTTTGGAGTTTATCTGGCCGAGTGGTTAAAGCTTCCGCTTTGGAAGCGGTAGGTCGCGAGTTCTAATCCGAGGTTTTTCCGTACTCTGTTTTTGCTATGTTTGCAATGAGTTTGACGTGGCAAGCTTGCTGGAAGTTCGTCGCTTCTGCAAACTTGTTTCACGCTTGCACTCTTGTCGTGTCAACCTTATTGCAAGTTTGATGCAAACTAAAATTGCTATCTGGGATAATATGTGTTGGAGCGATTTTGAAGAAATAGTGCCAAATCATAAAATTTTGGGGAGCAGAAAAAGTGTAGGAATACAGGGCTTACTTTTTATTTTTTATTCGGTATACAAATAAAATCATTGGTAAAATTAAAGAGTTTAGAATTGTAAAAAAATGTTTCAACAAACATTGTTATTTAAAATATTTAAATTAGTTTATCATCTTAAGGTAGGTTTTTACATCATAAGAGTGAAGTAGGTTTTTACCTCAATGATCATAGGTATTTCAGTAATTACCTATGATCATTAATGAAGAACATAAGTTTTCACAAAAATAAAAATCAATTAGACAATCAAAAATAATAATTCAACCTAATCAAACAGAACCAGGTTATTCTCCATTATATTATTATCTAGTGAATGTAATTCTTACAGAAAAATTCCCAAATATTATTTTGAATCCATTTCGGAAAGTTCTTAGCCCTTGATAAAGTGGACTAGAATGGATTCCTTATTTTGTTTTCGGTTTTATTGGATTAACTCTGAGTTTATTTCTATTTTTTTTATTTTTGGCTATCTTTGTATGATTCTTGATTTCCTTTGTTCTCTGTGTTTTGTTTTGCTGCTGCAATTCGCGCTTCTTAAACATTGTCTTCAATTTATTTTTTCCTAAATTTTACTCTTTAATAAACAATTTTTTTCCTAAATTTTACTCTTTAATAAACATTTGTTCTCCTAAATTTTACTCTTTAATAAACAATTGTTTTCCTAAATTTTACTCTTTAATAAGCATTTTTTTCTCGAAATTTTACGCTTTAAAAATTATTGTGTTTATATCAAAATATTTTTTGTTCTAGTTTTAAGTTTAAATTTTGATTTATTTAATTTTTTTCTATTTTTTCTTATAGATTGTTTTTAAGCTAATGAAAGCTACCATACTCTTAGCATAAAGCAAATTGTACGCTATTTCAATATTTGCCGTTCCTTTTTCCTGATGGAACAGTTCACTGAAAATGATCAAAAAATGAAGTGTGGTTAAAAGTATTAAAGTTGAAGAAAAAATATAAATTAATAAGTAAATGCATAATCAGCTGTATTTAGCATACAACCACACTAAGTATCTTGCTTTTAGCACCTTTTTAATATATTTTCATACTATTAAAATAGTTCATGGCAAAATAAATAATAAAAATGAACTATATTTTTTTCCGCCATAAGTTTACAAAAGAAATATGCTTGATATGCAAACATTTCTTGTTTAATTTTGTTGATCATCATGAGAAAAAATAATTATTTTCATTTAAATAAAAAAATATTTTATTCCCTATTTTTCTTATCCTTTCATTTGGCGCAACTGAACTTCATTTCTTTTTAAAGAAAAAGTGGGATAGAAGAAAAAATAAAAAAAAAATCAATAAAAAATAAATATTTAAAAATTATGAAATCGAGAAACATTTAAACTTCTAATCTTTGAAATTCTTCATGACATCTATAGCATAAATACAATTCTTAAAATGTCAAAAATGGTAATGATTGCCATATTTGTCTACGGCACTTAGTTTTTCCGGAAAGTTGACAAGGAATAATATTTTCTATAAGAGGATATTTTAGTTAAATAAGCATACTAAATCTGATACATCGATTAGTTAGTTGTATTAAAAAACTCGTAATAGCAATTCGTAATTTTTTCTTCCATATGCAAAATAATGACAATGAAATCTTTATTTATTGATTTATCGTCAAATGAAGGAAACAAAAATTATCCATCAAGTATATTATTATTCATGATTGCTTGTATTCATATAAGTGCAGTAGGTAACCAATATAATGTGGATACGTTAAAATTTTCATACTTTTTCGAATATCTCCCGAAAATCGGCCTGGAGTTTCTTAGAATTTCGAACATGTAAGATTAGGCTTGAACTCAGGGGACAGACCAGAAAGTGATGAAGACAAAAAAAATGTCGACTCATCCCGTTTCAAAGGAAGCTGATAACGAGATGAAACTTTCATAACTGGTTATGTTTGATGTGCATAATGTTTACATGCATTTTCGTAAACATAGCACAAATATTCGGGAAGATATGAAGGTTTCTTAAGAAAATCCTACATTTTCCCGCATGTTTATTCCTTATAACTAGCAGAGTTTTAAACCAATTTGTATGAAACCTACAGAATACGTGACAATGTGTTAGAGAGGCATTGTGGAAAAAAATGAGGTAAATCATTTGAATATTAAAGTAAGCGCTTTGTATCTTTAGAAGATAAAGTCTGTGAATCAACATGACAATAAAAACCAGATGCATTTTCCAACAATTTATTCTTCTGAGAATATTGTACGTAGTACACTATATGATCAAAAGTGTCCGGACACTTTCGGTTTCACGCATTTTTTTGAATTTCTCCGGAAAGGCTGGAGGAATTGCAGATGAAATTCTACCATGTGATGAATAGGCTTGAAACCACGTTTTACCATGAAGATTCGGTCACGAGTGCATTTAGGGGACCGAACAGAAATTGATGAAGGAGAAGAGGGATTTCAGCTTATTTCGTTCCACAGGAACATGATAATGATCTGTAAATATCATGAATGGTTGTTCTTAATATACTCATTGCTTACAAGAATTTTCGAAAAAATGGAACTTATATTTTGGAAGAAATAAAGGATTTCATTAAAAATCTAAAAAATTTTATGAGTATTTTGCTTACAACATGCAGAGTTTTCAACCAAGTTACACGAAACGTATAGAATAATCGACAATATGTTAGATAATCATATTAAAATTATCATTAAAAAATATATTATTTTAAAATTTGAAGTAAATATTTTGAATATTAGAGGAATGAATATTCGAACAGTGATATTGAATTTTATGAAAGTTGAATTTCCTGAATACTCATGTATGCTTATAACTTAAATGCCTAATTTAAATTACAGCTCGACGATTATTATTCGAAGATTCTTGTTTAAAATATATCAGTTTGTGCAACAACCCTCATTGTCCTCATTTAGATTCTCTCGCCGAAATTCACCAAGTTGCAAAGCCGATATCTTTCTGAATACTAACGGTGCTGAACTGGAATTTCAATATGAGTTGCCCTATATATCTGGCCCTTAAGTCATGAAAGTAAAATTACACTACACTTCGCACATGCTCAGTAAAAAATCATTTTCTAAAAATATTCATATTTCCTTTACTATTTAAAGGTTTTACTTTAAATTTTAATACGATGCTTCTCTAACATATTGTGACGTATTTTGTAAGTTTCATACAATTTGGTTTAAAATTCTGCAAGTTATAATCAAAATACATGCTTAAAAATTTGGAAATTTTTTAAGCCATCTTCCGGATTATATCTTCCGGAATATTTGTGCTATGTTTATGAGAATGCGCATCGAACAAAACCATTAATGAAAGTGTTATCACGTTATCAGATTTCTTTGAAACGGAATGAGTCGTTATTCTTTTTGTTTTCACCTCTTTCTAGTCGGTCCCCTAAATACTCTCGCGATAGAATTTTCACTGTAAAATGTGAATTCAAGCCTTATCTTTATATGTTCCAAACTGTAAGAAAATCCATGCAGATTTTCGGGAGATATTCGACAAAATATGCCAATTTTAAAGTATTATATTGTCTATGCATTAGTATTACACATTATATTGGCAGCCCACGGTAATTTATATTATGTAAAGATCATTTTATTCAGTTAATTCTAAAACACAAAAGATTATACAAGCCTGCAAAATTTCAATAACGTACAACTTAAAACTTAGTTTTCATCGAAGGCTTACAAATCTTATGAATAAAATTCTAAAAAAATAATTTCAACTTAAACTTACTTATATTCTAGATTTTTTACAAACTTTTAGGTAAATTAACATTAAAGATAAATTTTGCCTTAAGCTTTGATTTAATTTTCCTGATTAAATGCTAAAGAATATCTGAAAAAGTCCTAAACACCCAGTAATACTCAAATTTGATTAGTAAATTAAACTGCCGGCCTTTAAATTACCCCGAAATGTTTTTTTCTACTCCAGCTGCTCATTATGCCTCCTAGACTAATGAGAACTAATGAAGAGTCAGAAAAAAATGAGCTTTAGACTATGTTCTTTTAATTGAATTACTGCACACAATCAGGATATAGATTTTGTTTAAGTAACTGGTTGTTTTATTAAATTATTAAAAATTTGGTAAGAGCTGTATACTTCCTTTTCTAATTTTTTGCAACTAATAATGCTTCTGTATTACTATTAAATTTTACTATGCATAAAATACAAGTTAAGTTCTTTTAACATCGTTCTTTCTGAATATTTCTGTAAAATTTATAAAATCAATTTTTTTTTTAGTATTTTATGATATTTATATTCATACAAAGGAAATGCATAGTATGTGTATCAAATAAGTCACATTCATTGTTTTGTATTCATGAAACATTGTTTTAAATAACATAAAATTATAAATATATAGAGTTTCAATTATAAAATTATGATATGAAAACTCTATACTTAATAATATTATACTTGATGATTCCTTGTATTTAAACACTTTTGTGTACATAATGATCATTGAATCGTTCTTTAAACTCAATTAAGTTCAATTTGCAATCGGTTACCTTCATTGTTTTTCACTGGCACATGTTTAAATATTTTTCTTTGTTCTCACAATTTCAATTTTCGTTTCTAAATGGTGCTCTGAGAGTTTTTTTCGTGGAAGAAAACTAACTTCAAATCAGAAGGAAATTAAAATGAGCAAAGAATCTAAGTTACCTATGTATACAAAATTGGGTTTGTATATGTATATGCATGTTTGTTCCATCTTCACTGGCGGGGAGATTATGATGAAACTTGCTAATAATATACTACAAGGGGGCACTAAATATACCGAAGGTGCAAATAACTTCCAACTTGCCCCTTTCTATGTACGATGGACCGTTTAAATGCATGTAAAAAAAATGGACCAACTGACATGAAATTTGATTCATGTGTCAATCTTTCAAACTAAAATTATGATGGTGCTAAATTTGTAATCAGACTATCTGTCCTCTTACAAGACATATAGGGATGTGACCTGTACATCAGGTTTCATAAAATTAAATACAGCAGAACGGCTGAAATGAATTTGGTGAAGATAGATATATATATGATAGAGATGATTTATAGAGATTTGATGTAACCTTATATAGAGATTTGATGAAACCTCATATATGATGAAACCTTATATAGAGATTTGATAAAAACCTTATATATGATGAAATCTTATATATGATGAAACCTTATATATGATGAAATCTTATATATGATGAAACCTTATGTAGAGATTTGATGAAACCTTATGTAGAGATTTGATGAAACCTTATACAGAGATTTGATGAGACCTTATATAGAGATCTGATGAAATCTTATATTAAGTTGATATATAAAACTTAATCCACTCCCTTCTAGATAGGATGCGAGTGTGATGTTGGAATAAATAAAGCAAGCTACAGACTATTTGAATTTGAGTGAATTGTTTTAAATCGTCAAATCAAGTACACATCAATTATCAAATCAAGTATATTGTCAATCCAAGTAATGGAGACTAATTTTCTATAATTTAACGTCTTGTATTGATAGCTACCTTCTAAAGCATATAAGGATTTGTACTCGGGACGGCAAAAACAATTTTAATGAAAATGCGCGAACATGCTTTTCATTGTTCAAATAAAAATACTTGACTTAATATCATCTGTGTTGGATAGGAATGAGTCATTGAAATATATGCAACAAAT